>KV428352.1:0-17187 GCA_001632355.1 Sistotremastrum suecicum HHB10207 ss-3 | reverse complement strand
TACATTGTCACACTCCTGATTCCCATTTGTATAAGGCTTCGTACTGTAGGTAGTGCGGGCCTGCCGCTACTTAGCACATCTGTTTGCTTGATGCGGGGTATAAATACAAACAACTACTACTACTACCTACGGAATCACCGGACTAATATTATTTTCTCCCAAGAACGGTTCAAAGCAGCCAACACATGCTTAAGTCATCTCCCGCATTCGTCGGATTCGACAACTAGAACGGGTCTGTGAACTGGCAGAGAAAACCAGGTTGACCTCGTCTTTCTTCCAGCATCGCCGAACTCTTTCGTGTTAAGCTGCATACCATTTTGAAATGCGCCCTACCTTAGTGTTTCTTTCCTTCTCTACCTTGATTTTCCCTGTGTCAGCCGAAATCACTCTTTTCCAAAATTACTCCGGTTCTACATTGTATGACTCGAGTCGCGGTTTCTTTCTACCTCGATCGGTGCCTTGCATTGACTCTCTGCCATTTTAGCTTCGATCGCTGGACTTTCTTCAGTGGAGCTGACTTAAAGACACCTGGAAACGTTCTTTACATCAGCGAACAACAGAACAACGACCTCAAACTCGCCTTCTTGAATGAAGCCGGAAATGCAATCATAAAAGTCGATAATACGACCGACGGAAGTGCAGATCCAAACTATGGACGTGCCAGTATCAAAATATCTAGCAATGATTCGATCCCTCTGGGTAGTCTTATAATCATGGACGCGGTTCATCTGCCATTCGGAGTGAGTCACACGATGCTGAAGAATACTTCGTCAGATCCTTTGTTGACTCTACGTTTTCTGTGCAGTGCTCCGTCTGGCCAGCATTTTGGACTTCGGGTCAAGTCTGGCCCGATCAAGGCGAAATTGACATGGTCGAAAACGTCAATCTCCAAACCGCGAACCAATACTCCCTACACACCCTGCAGGGCTGCCAACACCCGCAATCCCTCGCGGATCCCATCGAAACAGGACAATTTATATCCTCAGATTGTTTCAATCAGACGAATGGGAATGAAGGATGTGTTGTACGTGACCCGTCTAATAATTCGTTTGGGAGCGCGTTTGCGAAGAATGGAGGTGGGGTGTTTGCTACCCTTTGGACTTCGGTGGGGATCAAGATTTGGTTTTTCCAGGTAAAGAGAATGTTCCTTTATCGAGGGGGATGATATTCAAAGGTTCTCTGAAAGCGCGGATCTATTCCCGCTGATATAGGGACTCCATCGCCTAACCCAAGTGCATGGGGCACACCTAGTGCAAACTATCCTGCCAGCTCATGTCCTATGTCCCAGTTCTTCGGAGCTCAGACTCTCATATTTGTACGCTAATATTATACTCTACTCTCTGTTTCACGCCCTGACCATGATCTTACAGAACATCCAACTCTGTGGACAATTCGCAGGAGGAACATACGGACCACCTTGTCAAGGCCAATGTACAGACCTCATCCAACACCCAGAAAATTACAACGACGCATATTTCGAAATTAAATACGTTAACGTCTTCACAGGGTACGTTCTTCCTCTTATTTGATGTGTATATTTAATCGTCATACTGAGCATCTCGCCAGGGTGGAGGATAACACGAACATCACGCCTTCGTCCTCGTCTGCGTCCGGAGGCTCATCTTCGACCTCCGCGAGTGGGAAGACATCGTCCAGTTCTACAGGAGCACCGAGCCAAACCTCGGGATCTTCGTCAAACGCTGCAATGCCCAACGTATACCCTTCACTAGAGTTGATGGCTCTTAGTATGGCGATAACCTCGACTATCGGCGTGCTTTTCAGCGGAGCTCTATAGACGACCGAAGTTGTTGTCTATGACTTTCTTTTCTTTTAGCTTGTCGGGCTTGGATTTGTGGTTGTCTCGGTCTTAATAAAATTTAACTCGAGTTTTGATGATTATTCATGTGTGTGAGCGTAGTCGTCTTCCTCGCGGTGCGTGTTTGCACATGCGACATCGCAAAGATAATCGTATGGCATGTCGGTGTTTAAGGACGATATGTCCGGGCAAGCGCTGAGGGTTGACAATATAATAATATTCTTGCGGTGAGAACACAAATTGACAATGTACTTCAACCGACAGATTAGACTGCTGACGACGAAGAAACTTAACCGGTTGCGATCCTGTGAGGTAACGATAAGATATTGAGATCAGATACAGGAAGGTTGAACGCACTTCTTGAGGCCGGAAGCACTTCCGTTAAACACGTCGGCGTCACCGGGATTGGGACCGCTGTCGGCGTATTGCCAGAAAGTTTCATAACTAGGAAATGCCATAGTAAACATCGAGAAATCTGAGATAAGTGCAAGAGGCTCACCTCCAACCGGCTGGAAGAGCTCCAGGAGTTGAAGCGGTGGTGTAATGGGCGACCCAGAGAGGACTGTTAGCAGCGAAAGCGGTGCTGCTTCCAGTACATTGGTTCCACCACGAAGCCGTGGTATAGATGACTATCGATGACGAACATATTCAGTTGGGGCCATGAACGCAGGCAGTTCGAGGATGGTTACCTGGATACCTGGACCAAGTCTCAGTAGGTGTGAAGAACAAATAACTAGAACACGACGGACCTTCCGGTAGCAGAATGATAAGTAGAAGAGAAACTGGATATCCACGAAACCATCGCGGAAGTACTCAATCCATAACAAGTAGCTCCACTCGGGTTAGCCTCGATATCCAACGCTCCAGGAAGCGTCAATCCATCAGCCGACCATCCGCCCCCGTGAGCCAAGAAATAATTGGCTTGAGCGGCGCCCGTTGATGAATCGGGGTGGGCAAAGTGATAAGCTCCACGGATGATGCCTTGGTTGTAAGCACCGGTGTATTGGGATGAGAATTGGGGAGAGGTGTAGGTCGTGCCTTCGGTTGCTTTGATATACGCGAAGCTTCACATGTGTTTTATCAGTCAAAGTGTCATTATAGCGAACGAAAGAAAGCTCGTACCTGACACCGTTGGCTTTGACGGTTGCCCAGTTGATACCAGTTTGATAGCTGGATACATCAATACCTGCGGGACCTGACGGAGCCCTCCTTTCAATTTCCAAGGGAGCCCCAAGAGTGAGTGCTGCTCCGAGGAGTGCGGTTGAAATCCAAGTTGTAGAGATCTTCATCGCTGCCGGAAGAAAATCGCTAGTGCTGGATACCAGGTTGCATCTCTTATATTTATACACATTAAGACTCCAAGAGGCGTTCTCCTATGGACAAAGAGAACGCTTGAAGCCCCGAAGACACAGGCCGCATGTTGCAGAGCAGGAGCATGCGCTCCAGAGGTAAACGTGACCAGGGGAGTCACAGGTGACGGTGACTTTAACCCCACTCGCTGGACTGCAGAAGGCTCAGAAGCACTACTATGGCGGTTTATAGTATAGAGGCCCTTCAACTAAGGGCTTCGAACATGTGGACAAGGTAAAATACAGAACACCGTCTCTCCCAACGCACGCGTGCATCCAATTCCGACACTCGCTTAGATTGGCCGAGGCCTCTCCGTCGTTCTGCAGTGCATGTTTAGGAGGTGGCGTCGTAAGGCGAAGTGACGAAGGTCATATGCATGCCTGTCAAAGGATACTACCGAGGCGTATCGGGGCGTATCTGGTGCCAACGTTCCATCTGCCAAATGGATCGAACGGGGGTAAAGCGTAGTGGAGCGCTCGTGGATGGCGGTGGCTCATGCAGAAACGGGAGTGCTGATCATGATGGAATGCCAAGACGCCGTATACAATAGATCGGCTCGAGGGTGCAATGCAATAGTGCCGTCATGGGCCTCAGGTGGTTCCGTCGAGTGCGAGCTCCATTTCATGAACGTTTGTGGCACTGTTTGACGAGTTAAACACTTCAGCACCAGATGCCAGAGAATCGATTAGGAGCGCTAGTCGTGATTTCGTGATATCAGGTTCCTGTAAGGGTGTCAGTAACAGGCTCATTTGGGCAAGGGATAGCCTAGCAGACCTTGCGGATTTTATCAAGATCGTCAGCGAACCCATCAACCAACGAAGCCATCCAAAATTTTCTGAACTTCTCCTTCAACTCCTTCTCCTTGTTCAGTTTCTCAGCAGCAGTTCCTTGTTGAGGCAAGAACGATGGAATTTCGTGAGGAGGCGGTGACGGAGAAAGCGAAGACCGCATTTTCTTGGAAGGCTTTGAAATTTCCGAGACTTTGGACTTGGGTGGTGCACTTTCAGCTTCGTCATCGGAAGAAGACGACGATGAGGATGAAGATGAAGACGATTCAGAATCTGAAGAGTCGTCGCTGACCGCGGAGGCGGCGGCTACAGCCTTAGGTGCAACCGTAGTATTCTCATCGGAAGAGTCGTCTGACGACGACGACGAAGATGAAGATGAGACCTCATTGCGACGCTTTCGCTTTCGAATCCGCTTTTTCGTCGAGTCGTTCGCCCGTTTTTGAGCCGGCATGGAAAAAGCGATTGTCACGAATGTGACGTCACGGTGTTACTTCCCAGAACCTTTTTCCCTTGCTTTTTTGTCCGGCGTGTCAGGCCGCCATTTCAAAGACGATTGACTCGTTGTTGGTCTCGACAAGCTCCAAGCGACCTTTCTTTGATTCCAGGACTTTGATTGTACCAATCTTCATCGACGGACGTTTACTCTGGCTTTGGCGAATGATTTCGAACTTATCTTCTTCAAGTCACTATCTAGACATTATCATCATCATACGACAAATCTGTCATTCCGGTCACCCCTTCGCGCGCATGTTGTCTAACAAAGGGCCTTCAACGATTGTACCTGGGACTCAGGGCACGTGTCTGCCGCTTCGACCTGCACGACGACGAACCGCCTCAGATGCCCATACAAAATGAAAATCTTGATTGCCCTTTCCTGTATCAAGTCGGTTCATGTCGTTTTCCGTGTCTCAACTGTCCCTTCCTGCGCGTCCCGCTGTCAGGCATAGATTGGTTCCTGAGTTCTTCGCGGTCTCGGCATTTTTCGCAGGCTCTGAATCCGGAGTTATCTCTTCGTTCTCGTTGGCTCCATCTATCACCGAATGCCACGGAGTGCGGAAATCATGGCTGGTATCGCGCCTCAGAGGCATGTCCGACCGACTCACAGGGATGTCAAGTGATTCTGGATCTCTTTTCTCTCTGTCAAACTCGAAGTCACAGCATTCTTGCAATTTATAAGATGCGGGCCCTCTGTTTCCCGGCTCTCTCGTACCTACAACAGGACTCCCCAAATCCGTTCATTCCAGTCCTTCCGCTATCTGAATATTGCTCCTCATGGCATACGACGGACTATACATCATCGTCAATCAGGACTCTGGATCTTCCATCCTCAATCATCCAAAAGACGGCGCTCAACTACTCACGTCAAAGAATGACGCGGCTCCTCATGTATAGCATTCTCCACAGCAAACCGAATTACTGGGTGATTCACAATAATTTTATCTAGGTGTGGTCGATAACGAATATATCTGGAAATAACTACACTATCGTTCCGTTTGAGACCTCCACGGGAAAAGCGGTCCCCAACGTGTGGGTCAGTGCCAGTTTCGAATATGTCGGCTTTCAGGTACGCACAGGCCTTTTGCAGAAGTAGTTCGATCGTATTAAAGACGTTAAACAGCCACCGAAAGGAGACCCCCAAGGATTCTTAAAGTTCGCCTCAACGTATGCCGAAGTGTCTCTGGAGCAGAAGGGCAATGCTGGAAACCTTTATCGGTTAGTCTTTCAACTTTACAAGAGATCCTTGGAGATGTCTGATTCAGCGCGTTTCGCTCATAGAATCAAACGACCTTCCACAGAGCTATACGCAACGGCCACGCAAGCCCCAGTCTCTCCGGTACGCTATGCGTCTTGCTTCAGGCGCACATTGGCACCATACTAATGAAAATCATCAAATTCAGGTAACACTTCAAGCTGCTCGAGGTACTCCCGATCAGTATTGGTATTTGGCACCATACGGACATCATCCCGTTCACGAGACGAACGGCTATCACTAACGATTTAAATTCCATAATATATACAAAACACCTTCACGTCAGCATGGCTCTTGAGTCACTGCTTCTCCGACGAACAAGCAAGCATCATAGTAGGAGAGAGTTCTTCAAATGCTATGTACTACGATATAGCTGTCTGTTCTCGTTGCTCCGTATACACTCCAGAAGAAAGGATCAATGGCCCAGTCTGAAGCTGCAGATCATTCCGCATCCCCGGGAGATGTATGATCAGCTCGATGCAATACTACGAATATGTTAGCTGCACACTTCCCTCATACCGAATTTGAGATAGTACCTGTAGAGTGAAAAGGGACGTCTCGAAGGAAGGTGGACACGTCAAAGTCGGAGTCCAGTGGTATATAATTTCCTTCGACCAGCGCCCTCCTTTGCTAGGGTTCAAATCATCTTTCAACATCCATTGAGGCGCTTTGATTTCCAAAGCCGATTGCCACGCGGGTGGACTGACATAATGAGTGCGTGAACTTTCTTTCATGCCGGGAATGATAGCGATTGGTACGATGATTGGGTCTCCGACTTTACTGGTCATCTGACATATCCATTTCAGATCTAGATCGTAGGCGTTCTGAGGGAGAGGTGGGAGGTGGGAGTCGGGAGAAGAAGATGCGCTTTGTGATAGCCAATCGGAGAATGAAGCAATCTTCACTTCGATGGGAATAGGCTGGAAAATCGGTAAGGCTTCCACCTTTGGGAGTGATATCTGATTAAATGAGTCATGGTGTGCCGCAGATACCGAAGAGCTATGGTCACATACCTCTGCGGTAATATGAGCTCCCGTTGAGAATAGAAGTGCTTTCCGGATATTTTTCTCTTTCTTCCACGATTGCCGAGAGCAGTTAACGAGCGTGACCGGGATGGAGTCAAATGGTAAGAAGGGGAAAACAGAAGATGCTTTAAGGTCCTTCTGATCCCATTTCTTGACAAGGCCGACAGCCTCGACGCGGTATTCCACAGATCCATTCACTCCACGGCGTCCGACGCATTCGAAAGAAGGGGGCAGCTTTTCATCTTCTGGGATCTCAAAGGTGAACGGGATTGTCGCGAATCCTGAAGCGTCAACTTCTGCGACTGTCTGTGGAGTCCAAAGGACGACATCGCGCTTGAAGAAGACGTCTGAAAGCCTGTATCCGTTCTCGGATACAGTGTCGGCGCTAGGACTACACCTCCATCTCAGTATCAGATGGATTGCAGGAATATTAACTTCCTACCTAAGTGCTTCGCCAATCAATCTGCCTGCGACTTCCATTATCTCCTTCTCTCGAAGCTTCCCGATGTGCAAGCGAGCATTGCCTTCAACTACCGCACCGGGGGTTCTCAGACCTGGCGTGATATGTATCGAGAGGAGAGTATCCGTATGAGAAGCCATGGAATTCCAGTGCCTCAGATGGATCGCGCTGGTTATAGACCTGAGCCTCTAAACCAGAGGGTACCAGTTTTAACGGTGCTGCTGTACGTCTGAGCTAAGAGATGGCGACCACGCCTGGATCGGCGCAGCATGAGACATCGCTTTCAGACCCAGTTCGAAGTGTTATGAGAAGCAGTGTGCTACATTCGAGGAATAGCATACCAAAAATTGAAGAGAAGTCAGGATGAGGTGCCTGCCGGAAGCCGGCGGTGAATTGCAGTTCTGTCGGACTCTGAAAAACTCGTTCCTGACTTCGATGCTGTCAGCGATCTATATATCTGTCCAAGCTCTCCAGGCCATATCTCGGGATTAAAGCATGATACAGAACCGTCCATTCCCAGCGCTGAATTGTTCTGGATTTTTGGAGGGCCGTGTTGACCATCAGCTGGACTGACTGCAATATTTTGCCCCATGTGTTGTATTTCAGTACTGCCACCCAGACCGCGATAAGGGCCTGTGTGCATACGGTGCGCAGTATGCGCAGCGGAAGTGGAAGCAATGGGGAAAGCTTCATCATTCCGCAGCTGAGGCAGTCTGTGAATCCACGTGAGCCGTTCGTTCTTCCTTTGAGTCTAGGAGTCTTCCCGGCTGGGAAATATATTCTTCACTCTGGGTTTGCACCAACAGATCCGAAACCTGACATTCTACTTAAATAGCCCATCTAGGTTCCTTATGTCTCGGAGTCGGCAGACTCATTTGCTGACCAGTGTCAATCCAAACGGGCAACAGGTAGTATTAGGAGAAGCGTCTATATATAACGGTGTTTAGGCTGGGAAAATCACACATAAAATTTACTTACCGTAAGTGTATCGTATTGAAACCACAGAATAAATATGATCATGATGGTAGGATACGGAGATCAAAATTGAACACATTCATAGCCTGTCCAGAGAGAAGTGAGAGATCGTGCGATGAGTCGCGCGTCCTTTGTCCTCTGCAGCATGGCAATTCACGTCCCAATAAGATCTATGTCATCGAGTTCTATAAGCAACGCAAAATGAAGGAACTAGGCAAGCGTACGAAGGCAGATCCAAGGACTGGTCAGCGTTCTCGCCTGCGGAATACACTCCAGAGGAAACACCCGGAAGAGGGACTCTCATAATGAAGTCATGCTTCCAACCAGATATTGGTATGATTATTTCAAGTTGATACTATCAATAGAATGAGCACATGTGCTTCGGCAGCAGAAGTCTTACAGATGAATGGATTATGCCGATGTCAAAAGAAGGCGGAGAAGACACCATCATGGTCATTTCAAATGTAACATCTTGCGACCATCTGCCTTGGTCATTGGCCTGAATGTCTGGAACCCATATCGGTATTCCAACGTCCACGTCAGTCGTTAAATCTCGGGGCCGTCCTCCATCTTGAAGTTGAAGCCCTCCTGTTAACCGATACTTCGCTTCGCAGGTGCTTTCCCGTCCAGTCCCTGCTGCTATCCGTACTCGGCAGATATTAATGAGCCGGAGGCTCCAATCATGGAGGTTCTTCGGAGGAATAGGGAAGGTGAAAGAAGAGGTTGTGAGCCTGTATGAATTTGAAAGTGGGTTCGAAACACATCTGATACGAATCGTGACGGGAATATCGTGAAATAGTGGTATCGAGGACAAAGCAGGGAGGTAGACCTTGAGTAGATTATTTAAATGATAACGCTGCCGAAGAGTGGTTCCTCACGTGAGCTTCGACTCTAGCACTTTCTCCAATCAATCGTCTTCGTAAATCTAAGCTCTTGGAGTAATGTTGCCGTGGGATACTTGCGATCAAGGCCGGTGTGATCGGAGGGTTTGAGTCATATGGAAGGAGGGAAAAAGGAAGATAGATCCGCATATGACGTTTATTGTACCAAGCCTGCTTTGTCATGGTAATCTTGATGAAGTATTGGACACTTGCGAAAACACCTCCGCGATGTTGCCTGAACGATGGTGGAAGAGGCGAATTTGGGAGATCGAAATAAAATGGAAACGATCCGACTCGCTCGTCCAGAAGACCATCGCGATTTCTGTCGCTCGAATCGCAAGTCCACAAAAGCACCCGTTGGTAGAAAGTTGGTTCGTGCTCGTCATGTACAACCGTCGCCCCGGCAAAATTGGCCTCTTCAACTCTCCTACCCAAGGTAAGCGGGCGCACAAATCCAATCAGGGTAGAGGGAATATATCTGGACACTTGCACTTACGCCTTCACTTCACCAATTAACTCAATCGTGAGCTGCTTGAATCCATTATTGACGGCTCGTGTGATATTGAGATATACAGTCCCAATGATCCGAGATCCTGGCCTCCATAGTCGTCCTGGACATTCAACATAAATCATGTCTCCTCCTGCATTTCCTTGTCCTGGTTGGACGTCTGTGGCCGCGCTGTAGGTACTGTGCTGTGAGCTGGTAGGAGAGATAGCCATGTCCTAGAATGCACAGCCACGACGGCGCGGACCACGTCAATCGAGGGGCCAGGTCAGGCACCAACTACTTCATTCCCTCTAGTGATGACTGCAAACGCAAAGCACATGTTTAACACTTGACCATCCGTTTCGCTGGACATCGGGAGCAAAGAAGAATTTTGGATGCCGAGATCGACTCACGCAGCACGATGATCGAGATGCCGAAATTCCTGCCGTGTTCGGCAGAGATGAGTTCTTCCGAAAATTCCAAGTCACATATTTTCCGACGAGAAAGCTATTGGAATAATATAGGAGAACGTGAATATCAAGTATACACCGCTATGACATCGTCAAGATCTGTGTAATGGAATACAGGATCTACAGGGCCTGGTGTCGTCTAGCCACTCAGAGTGGCCGAAAGACCGAGCTTGGTAGGGTTGGGAGCAGAGGTGGTGACAAAGTCACCCCCTGGTCGCGAGAAGGCGCGTCGTCGACTCACGGGTGGGTCGGGCACGCCTCTCGCTAGCTCGTGTCTATCGACCACTGCCAAGCAACTGGACAACTAGAAGGGCGGTGAGGGTGGGTGTTTTATAGAAAAGAAAATGTTTGAATCCAATACGAAATGAGACGAGCAAGGCAGCTCAAAGCCAGACTAGACTTAGCAGCGAGACGCAGAAGTGTATTACATAATCACAATATAATGCTACATCACACTCCTCTTCGCCCTGCAGAACTCGGACTCGCTTACGCGAGTCCTCCACTCAGCGTGGCAACGCCCAGCTTCACAGCCCGTTAAGAAAATTCGCTGTTTGGATCGGAACGCCTTTATCGACCCAGTCTACCAATACGAAATTAGGTGCGGTGCCCCCTGAGAATTGGAGGCATCCGTAAGCTTCACTCAAAATCCTGAGGAGCGCGATCATTAAGGAATCTATGCAAGGGGGTGTGTAAAAACTCACGAGGCTTGACTATTCGTCTTCGGAGCCGATAAACGATCCGGTATCAATATAGTCCCGATCTTCACATCCAGATAATGATTGATCATATACATGTGATCCTGAATGCTGAGTGATCCGTTTACTATGCGGTCAACGCTGCAAGGAAATTTGGCGTTTGTTGTGTCGAAAGGAGTTTCCCAAATCTTGGAGCGCTCTGTCAGTGTTAGTTCAAAGGAGAAGGAGACACGAGAGAACACACGTTCGGAAACTCGAAGATCATGAAAGGAACGGTGTCATTGGGCGTCGCCTTATTCGGATAGTCCATGAACGTGACAAGCCTTTTATTCGCATCTATGAGAGCCTCGAGCGTTGGCCAATCTGACTTGCGCATTTGTGGGTTAGGAGGCACATAGGCATAATGGTCGATGCCCGCTTGTTCAAAGATAGGAAGCCAGACATTGATGTACGACACTCCTTCGGGGTTGGTGAACAAGATGGTCAATACTTCGCGAGGATTCGCATCGAGCCAGGTTTTGACGGTCTTCAGGTAGTTCAAAACTGTCCCGCCATTGTAGAGCAGACATGCTGTCAAGCGATCAGGCTACACCAAAGCATCGTATTTAATTCATGCTCACAGGTATGACAAAAATGCAATTGTCCCTCGAACCTAGAGACTTGATGTTAAGATGATGAATGAGAGGTCCCGGCTATATTACTCACATATGAGATTGTGCCTGCAAAAGCCGAACACCGAGCTCGAGCTGTTTTGCTATACTGATAGATTGTGTCGCAGCGGCTGCATTTCAGTTTGAGGGTATTGAGCATTATTTTCGAGAAGAAAGATATCTGACTGACGATTTATGTCATCGTTGGCGTATGAATCGTGTGCTGGTCGTGTCATGAAGGACAGTACACGGCCAGTGCAAAAAGCCACGAACCTCCCACGAATGTGATGTTGCCTAAGATGGTTTCAAATGCATTGGCTTCATGACATATCAGTGAAGTAAAGTTGCTCACCATAGCTCCTGTTGCAGAGCTCTGCTCGGCCGTTGCACAATGGGGCGCTGAAACACTGGTTGGACGAAAGTTCAATGATTTCAGGGTTGAAACCCACCTGAATCCCCCTAATTCGTTAAAATTGAAGATGAACTGGAATGGCAAGGCGAGAAACGAGATGAAAGAGAATAGTTGCATTGACAGGACCGAATTTCAGGGAAAAGGCTCGGTAACACTGTCGATGCTGGACGACAAGCTGATTGAGTGTGACGACTCGGTTCGCATGCCTATTTGATTCAACGTGGTCTTCATACTGAATCTGTCAAACGTGCCTTACCCAGGCATGCCTGAGGTCCAGACTAGTAACGGCGCGAGAGCTGCGACAAGAGAACGGAGCGCTGGGCTGGCACGTTCGGAACTCAAAGCAACCGGCTATCCATGCCGATCTCAGCCGACCCGTGACCGAATGGCCGGGCCGGTGCCATTCCTCGCGACTCGGAAGATCGGTAACTTATACAAGTATCACAAGTATCTATTCTCTCTATTCTCTATGGCTTGACCTCTAGTGCTAATTTCTGACAGACTTGATCAAAGGTTTCCGCTATCCCAGTCTCATTACCCTTGATCACAACAAGGCCCTTGACCTTCTCCGTCGGTTCACCACTTTCTACATCGCCATCCTGGAAGATATCCGCGTGTGCCCGAAGATAAGCTGGATATACGATCTGTTCCCAATAGTGCGGTGGGTCGCGCCAAAGCGTGCCTTCTGGATCGGATTGAACTTTAATGAGAATTTGGAAGGAATAAGAAATGGGCAAGGTAGGCAAGGAAGAGTCGCAGGTTACTCGAGTCGAAATGGGATGGAAAGCGGACTAACCTGCGGTGTGGTAGCCGTGACGGACGTCTCGACGTGCTTTGAGGATGTCATGCGGAACCCGCAGAAATATCCGAACATCCAAGGAGTCGATAACTGCCTGAGGGACGGCGGATCGATCAATAAATTAGACGTTATAAGGGTAGATGATACCTGATCCCAGTACAACAAGAATCCATCTAGAATAGCCCATACAATCTTCTCTCCTCGCTCAGAGCTCGCCTGTTCTACTTGTCGGAACGTTTGCTGCCACTTGTCGAATATTCCTCGATCAATATGAACTTCTCGCTGCTCATTGAGGTGGTCGTGCGAGTGATGATCAGGAAGTACGCCCGTAGCCTTGACTTCTCGCAAGAAAGCGTTCAGTCGAGGCCAATCTATTGCACCAGTCGGATCGTCCCAGTCCTGAACATTGTACACAGGATGGTAGGGAATGAGCTCTTGGGGCTAGCATTCGGCGTTAGCATCGATCTCGTTTCTTCACTAAATATGGTACTCACGGGCGCAAAGTCCTGATGATTGCGCCAGATAGATGAGCAGGTCAGCTTATATAGCCCACCGATGGCTCACATCCTGATGTATGATGAAGCTGTTGGGCAAGCAGCTTCTCAGATGCTTCGCAAGCGTTGTTTTCCCAGAGCAAGTCGCCCCGCTACCTCGATCCACATGTCAGAAGGTCACAAATATATATTTAATCCACTCACCCGACCCCTACGAGGATCACTCGAACTTTGGGAGCCTCCGTTCGCGAAGTCATAGAAAAGGGAAAAGAGAGATAAGTGATGTGGGCGTCTAAACCTCGCCGAGCTCGGCCGAAGGGAGATGCCGAAAGATAATCGATATTCATGCTCACGTCATCCAGTCACGTGGTGAGCTCATCCTGGAGGACCGCGATGGCTCCGCGACGTCGTTCGTGGGTTTCCCTGCTCTCTTTCAACCTTCACGTCCATCAACCATATCCTAATGTCGCCCAAGAACTCGCTCACTATCGCCGTTGTCTCAGCTGGTGCCATGGGCGCCGGTGTCGGTCGTAGACTTGCCAATCATGGCGCGACGGTCTTGACCAATCTGGATGGGCGATCAGCAGCTTCTCACCAAAGAGCGAAAGATGCTGGAATGGAAATCGTCACTCTGTCAGAGATTGTGAGCCGGGCGGACTGGGTGTTGAGCATCGTGCCACCAAGCGAAGCCTACACTTTCGCCAAGTTGTTGACGGATGCTTATCGAAGCGCCGCACCGAACGCACGCAAAGCGGGTCTCAAGTTCGCAGATTGCAACGCCACGAGTCCAGAGACAGTGAAGAGAATCTCGAATCTTTTCTTCGATCTCGAAATTCCATTCATCGATGGCTCTATTATCGGTGGACCTCCCAAGGACGATTATCAGCCTACGTTCTACGCTTCCTCCAATAACACAGAAGCTCTGAAGGCTTTCGATTTTGGAATTCTCAGAGTCAAATTACTGCAGGGCGAAGGTGCAGGAGTCGGAGACGCGAGTGCGTTGAAGATGTCATACGCGGTAAGATAACATGCCTCGAAAGAAACACTAAAACTAACAACGCTACAGGGGATCTCGAAGGGATACACAGCCCTCATCATCACCATGATTCTATGTAAGAACTATTTTGTTCCCTCCGAGAATGAGTTTCACTCTCTTCACCAGCTGCCCATGCTTCGTCTCCGGCAACAGCCCAGGCCTTGCTTGAGGAGATGCATTTCTCTCAGCCTGCCACTCTCCAGCGGGCTGCCCGTTTCATTCCCGATGCGCTACCGAAGGCTTACCGCTTCGTAGGCGAAATGGAGGAGATATCCGACTACGTTAAAGCTGGTCTTGGAGAAGGCGAGAGCCACATCCACGAGGGAATCGCTCGGCTTTACTCGACTCTAGCTGCTTCCGTCTCCGGAGAGAAAAATCCAGAGCATGTGGATGTTCTCAAGGGATTTGTTGAGACAGCCAAGAAGGTTCTCGAGGATACTCAAAGCCCAACTGCCAAACAGACCTTTTGAAGGTTCACCGTATTCTTTCAAGACTTGTCAAGTTAGAAATCTCTTCTATCACATCAAATATAGAACTACAACAAGAACGTCCTTAATGATCTTACCCAGTACAACGACTCTTACGCCGCCTTTCGGGCTCCTTTCTAATTGCTAGGCAAGCCTGATGCGTCGAAAGCAGAGCAGAGATTGTTCCATGCAGGCGGAATGATAACCGAGTCGGGGCCGCTTACGACGCCAGCGGGGTCTTCTGCCAGGACAACGGCAAGGCCTTGTTTTAAGTGCCAGTCGATGTGGCTAGATACAGGCTCAGTCACACCTGTGATTTTATTCCACAAACGACACTCACCAGTGTAGAATCCAGGGACCCGGATTATCGGTCTTGAAGCGGAAAGTAACGTTTCCGCTGTTGACGGCTACCACCTGAAATTCCGCTTCAGCATTGTCTGGTATAAATGGGACTGGGGAACTGACGTCTCGGCGAGGAGGATTTACGTAGTTGAAACCCGTCTGTCCAGCAGACCGAATCACGTCAAAGTTGTGCTACGAATTCTCAGCTGACGCGTCGCTCTTAGCATTTGCGGACGACGTACCCCGTGTAAATGGAACGGGTGAGTACGGGAGACTGCTCCGGTGTCTGGGATTGATATCTCGATGATCGAGTTAGATGGGAGGGGCAGGACAGAGCCGGGAGGAAGGAGGTCTTGTGCCGTGCTAGCGCCACTCAAGATCTGCAGAAGTACCGGAACGGATGGCGGCGCAAAAGAAGAGCCATTGATGGTCCAGTTCGGGGACTATAGAATGGGTGTTATCATAAACTCTTGCGAAGTCACAAGAGAGACAGGTCTTACGTCAAGTCCGATCGTCAAAACATGCGCAACGTCGGGAGGAGTATCGCCACCTGGAGCTCCGGGATTGACTAGAGGCTACAGAGAGTTTTCAGAACAGAGTAGGTCAATATGAGAAACCCCTACTATCATGCTGGCTTCGACGAGAGGGTTTGTGCTCGGCGTAGCTGTGGTAGTTGGATCTGCGACCGGAGCCCCTTCGTAGCGGAAGATGGCATTGTTGAGAGATGGATCAGCTGGTTCTGATGTGAGTTGTGTCGCTCAGGCATGACAATATCGCGTACTGGAGCTCGCCTGGTTCACGATTGAGGGGCCAGGAACCACACGGAACCCTGATTAACATTCAACGCCTCAGTATCTCGTACAAACTGAAGGTGTGAGGGACTTACAGTAGTTATCAACATCTTCGCTTGCGTCCACGACGATCGAATAACGTTGGCCGACGAAGATGGTAAGGGAATCAACAACCAGGGGTTGATGCTCAACCCCATCCGCTTCAATGACGGTGAAAGTGTGACCGTCAAGGGACACGGTGAAGTAAGTCAAGCATGAAACATTGATCAGGCGGAATCTTCGACAGGTATTGAGCAATGTATAAAGAAAGGCAGAAATAGAGCCGCGTGTCACCTGTATCGAGTCCCGGATGTCACACTGATGACGGTGAGTGGCGCGGTGCTATCAGTGGGACCTCCAACGTAGCGCCCTTGTCCGTTGATAAGAACAGAGTCAGGGGTTCTCAAGGTTCAGATTTCAGTGAGATGAATGCGAAAACATCTCGGTGATCAATTCAACGTACGGAGCTATGATTGTAGGGTCCGAAAACTCGGCCAGCGCAGGTTGGTGGTACCTGAGTTCTGGATGTCAACATGGTTTTCCGTTTTTGCACGGTGAAATGCGTACCAGTCTCCTAACGTAATGACAGTGGATGCTGCGTATAATGAGTCAGTACAGTTGGTTTCCTGAGGTTTGGTGAACCATACCATCGTCGACGTCGTACATGTCAGCGAAGGGATCATTAGGATCATATATGACCAAGGGACCACGCAGTCCATCACAATATTGCGTAGAGACATGACTATGGTACCAATAGGTACTGGGGAAATTGAGAGAGTAAGACACGACAGGTTATGATCGGGCGAACTCAGGGCTTACCCAGTTTGACCAGCCGTGTCGAAGCTATAATCGTATGACTCTCCGGGGACAATCGGACCTGTCAATGGTGAGGAGGAAACATAAGTGATCAACTGACAATTACATTGAGTGACCATGCCAACGCCATCTTCGGTATTGGTCCGATGTTGAAACATTCCGTGCCAGTGCTGAGCATCACAATTAGATCATGAGGCATGAAGCGAAAGTCGAAAACTTACGATCGAAGTACTTTGGAATATCGCCGTGTTGTCGATTGAGTTTGCGACATTAGCTTGTATTGAAGGAACTCGACCCCGAATACTTGTGAGGGGAAGGATTGGGGCGAGGGACGAATGCGAATCAGGAGGATAGGAGTTCTAGACTAGGGAGTGTCTTTGTCCGTAGATAGACGCAATACACAAGCCACAGCCTTTGAAACAGGGGGAAAAGGAAGAGAAATAGGGGAAATAATCGAAAGAGAGGGGTTTTGGAGCAGTGAGTACGATAGGAGCGATCCTAGAAGCTTCAGGTGATCGTATGATACCTTCAGAGCAACTTTGGACTTCGCACAGTGAGATCACGCAATAGAATGAGGAGGATTTCGCTCAGTATTGGGGAACTAAGGAAAATACATGCAGAAAAGGCCTCTATTTATACTAAAA
>KV428351.1:0-17407 GCA_001632355.1 Sistotremastrum suecicum HHB10207 ss-3 | reverse complement strand
TATCCGCGTCACGGATATCTGTCACGCGGTTATCCGTTTTCCCACGGGTATCAGGACGGGTATCCGGGCTAGACCCGTACCCGTTGAGATCCTTAGATGAGAGTAATAGATACTAGCCCAGGTTTGATGCTCAAATTTCTCCCCCTTGCCGTACCCTTCGTCGTACTCAGTGATATGGTATTGTAACTAAGACTTGTCAGAGGTATTTCCTGATGTATGTGTGAGCAAGACAGAATTGTATCGTCCAACGCCAAGTGTGCTCGCAAGGCTAAAGGGCCCTGCGCACGAAATTGAATCAGACGACTTCAAAGAGCGGATCGCCAAGAATCCCAAGCAAAGTGTTCAGACTCGATATGTTGTGTCGCATGATAGAGATACTTTTCTGAGGGGAACCCGAGGCATCGAACAAAATATACTTTATTATGATATCCAAGACCTGTTATCACAAGACGGAATCAGGGCGATAACGTACATTCTTTACTCTGAATCCAAGATATACTACAGCCCAATATCCAAGTGTCGCGCTGAAATTTGGAAGATCAGCGAAAGCAGTCCTCGCGGAGACTGGATAGTCATACCTCTTTTTCTCCCATAATCTCGTAGCCGTCAATCAGCCTCCGTGGAACGGTTCGAGACATTCTTGGCTCTTGATGAATCGTCTTCGCTGTTGATGCTGGTTGTTGGGCCAGTCGCTTGATGACCTTCAGGAGGTGAGCGAAGCAGGAGACGCGTCATATGTTATAGCGCTAGACTGTGCGCTCCTCTTCATGTTCGTCGGGGATGATCGATGATTCTGCGGCTCCATCGACTTTCGCCGCGTTTCGCGCGACGTCTGCAACAACGAAAATATAGTGATTGTCAGCAGGAGCGAAATCAACAAAGATTGTCAGACGTACTGTCGCGCACATTTCCGTTGCGTATCTGTGGGGAGATTCGATCTTCGACCTGCTCTGACCGTTGTCAAATCGGGTCCGTCTCTTCACCTCTGAGGGATGGTTGAGTATTCAGGAGGCTCGAAAGCGTTATACGACACACTAGAAGCATTCCTAGGCAGGGTTAGTCAGATAGCAGGATCCTAAAATGAAACTTACTCCGGGGTATTTCTTCAGCTCTTCCCCGCTGAGTGCTGTTGAGGCCGGGGGCGATCTGAGTCAGGCGTTCTTGGGGTGCCAGTCGCTGGGACGATGAGTGTCGATCAGATATCAAGAAAAAATAGTGAAAAGGTCATGACACACGTGATGCCACCAGGAACAACTGACAGTGTGAATAATAGAGGGGAATGGGCGGTAGTCGTCTGCATGATAGATGGACGTAGATGAGGGAGATAGATAAAAGAGAGATGGAGGTTAACTTCAAGTCTTCTCTCTGACTTTATATATCCCATGCAAAGAAGCATCCGGAAAGATCGGCAAGGACCCAACGATCCAAGGGAGGGATCAAATTTATTTCCGGAACGGAGGTCTTGGCATCGAGCTCCTCATACAAGTTCCGAGATTGGGCTGTAGAGAACGGGAGGATGCGGAAGCAAATGTGAATGTGTGCAGCGAAGTTGGTCACGTCGATCGATCGATCAAGCCTCCCGATCAATTTGCACCCGATGATCGATGTGCCTATGCCCCCGTTCAAAAGCTTGGCATCCTTCTCCCCCTCATTCTTGACCTCTCCGACTCGACTCAGATCGCTCAGATTGCCAAGACGTTCTCAAAATAGATCCCGACTTGTTCCATCCATTCAATTCCATGCCCGCTCCTTTTCTGTCTGGACCCGGTGACTTGAGGGTATAAAAGAGGGCAGATTGGCTGCAAGATGCCCCATCTACTCCCCATCTATCGCTCCTCGTCTCTTTCTTGAGTTGCTCTTTTTACGCCTCGTCTTTCATGTTGTTTTCTCTTGTCATTACTCTCGATTGCGTCGTTGAAGATCCTGGTGACCTCTCCTATGAACTCGCGGGCGGTCGTCCACAGTTTCCACATGTGGTAACATGGAGCAGTCGCTGAGTGATAGTGACCATGGTGTGTCGATTTCTCAATTTTCATGCTTCTGTCGGTTTCTGTCGACTCTTTGATAGGTTTGTTTGGACCAACCACTTGACGCTCTCCGTTCCAAATGCCACCCGCACCCGGGCTCTTTGCTCGAGGTTACCTACACGGTGCGCTCCATACTTATCGCATGTTGCTATTCATTCACTTATTCATTAAAGCCATTGCTTCAGACCCTTCGGTGGCCGATTGAGACCTTGCGTTCTCGAAGAATCTGTCAATGTAAGGCCTTCTCTTTGCATTGTTTTTGCTCCAAGTTAATACTGCATTCAGGTACTGAACCTGACGGTCACTATCTCGGGTGGTCGCCGGCGACAGCGGAACTAGTGCTGTGGGGTTCGTGAGGAGTTCTTGTAGAGGTTTGGTAAGTTGTTTGTCATATCATTCTCACAGTGCTCATCGCTTGCATCAACAATCCTAATAGACGGATATCCGCCCCGTTGTCAAGTTGGCCTTCGACGAGAGTCTGCCAGTGTCCTTGGTGAGTGTCCAAACATTCGTTCGTCTCTCTATCGCTGATCATGATCCGAATATCTTCCAGCGTTCTTCTGGAGTCTCATCACCACCAACGCCATACATTCATGGGGGAGGACTAGCTTCATATGGTCATCTCGCTCCTCACATTTGCATATGTGGTGGCACTTCTTCAGGTGTAAGTCTGCGTCAATCTGTTCTTGATTTTTCTGACGAGATTTAGGTATCTGCACTGGACCATACGAGCAGAACAGCATCTCACATGTCTAATGTGATGATCATCAGTTGGCGGTAGAATTCTCGTGATCATGCTACAGATGTAGGGAGGATATCATCGGGTGTGCAGAGGCAGAATCTCCCCGAGATACTGGCAACCTTACTTCAACGGTCCAGCGTACTACACATATGAGGAGGGATTTTTGTATTCTAGTTTTGGATAATCGAACCTTCATTTCGTCTGAATTCCTCGACGTGATACCATTACATCCAATCTTTATTTCAGAAATCGTAAGCCTGTATAGTATTCATAATTGAAACATGGGGGGGCTGGCCGATAAAACCAAGGGGGTATCATGGGACCGCCCTTCTGATTATTACTAAGTAACATGATCCGCGAGATATTCTGATAGAAAATATGGATGTGTGTGCTGGAGCTCATGTTTCTGACCAGATAAATCTCAAGTTCTCGTTCTCCAAAGACCACACCCCTCGAATCATCGAACTTGAGCGAATCCCCTTTCAAACGCAAGGCGTGAACAAACTGGCAAAATGAAAAACGCGTCACGTCACGACACGCTGTTCTCCTCCTTCATCTCTTGCATCCTGTTCGTCACGACGTCACGACGATCTGAAGCATCATCCAAGGCCTTTACCCACTTTTCCGAGGGCCGGAATGAATAGCTAACACATTGGATGATGTGACTCAGCCTGTTCTTCATCAATCCGCCAATGCTCAATTGAATGTGTCAACAGTTCTCCCGCGAGGTGCGGTATGATCTTGCTTCGATCTGTCAGACGCGTGAACCGATCGTCGGCGATCTTTTTCAATCTGAAGCAAGGTATTCGGTTAATTTGTTATCAGAAAAGAAGTCTCACTTATGGATCGAAGAGTGAACATGCAGATGGTTCGTGGCATCATTTGCAATAACGGATGATGTTGGCCTTGGGGTACGGGTATGACCTTAGAATTGAACTAAAAGTTGAACACCGTGAGTGAGGACGAGGATGGCGGATGGCGAGTCGCTAAGTTATGAATGGGGCGATCGGTCGGTCCGGATCGTTGATATTGTATACGGCAAACCAGGCCCGAGAGCTTCAAGAATCAAGAGGCAAATGAGAGGCGAGAAAGAGTTCTTTGTCGATTATTCGGAAAGCTTCTCATACTCAAGATCTTCGCGTATCAATGATCGGGAAATCTGACGTCGTGTTGATACGAATTCAAGCAAGGTATCATTTCGCAGGTTGGGAACTGGCAAGAATAGGGACGGTCGCGGAAGACTGAAGGACCTGTGATTTGTTACTTGTGAGACACAGACATGAGTTTGTTGATAAAGAAAGCGAACATACGTCGTTGCAGACGTTCGGACGAAGCGCGAACCGTCACAGCGTGACATACGCGTTTCCTGGGGCAAGCGTTAATATTTTGGGCGAAGAGACTACAGAATAGGGCGTACGAGAAAAAAAGGTGGCCACCATTTGAGCTGAGGCAGCCTTTCGGAATAAATCAAATCCTGAAATCAGAATTGGGCCGCTGACCTCGAATATTCAGAACCAATGGCGTGGCAAGAGCCTTCAAAAGTCGGCGAGAAGGCCACATTCATGGTCTCGATCGACGCAGAAGGGGTTTAAGTCACTAGCAGGTCCTGGTCTGGTCAGAGGTCCAACATCCAGCGTCTGCCAGTAGTACCTTTAAACTTCAGCAAACCTAGATTTCCAAGCGCACTACGGACCGGCTGACCATCAGTCGTCGGGGCTTGATGTCGATGAGCTGGTGAGGAGGCGGAAAGGCAGTTGACGCCCGTTCAGGAAGATGGCCAAGGGTGATAAGGGCGGGTCTACGAAGAACCGTCTCCGACCGTCAGCCACGGTTGGATTGCGAGACGGGTTCTGGATTATGATCGCACGTATGCCAATGATGATATGGACCAAATGTACAATTACGGAGATGATCCATATGAGAAGCGGAGTGATTCTTGAACGACCGGGACGATCAAGACCTGGATCTTTTCATGATGCTGAGCAACGTGATGTCTTCATGCTAAGTCAGAATGGATTGCTACAGATAATATTAATAATGGGATGCGTACTATACAGCCGTACTGGACGAGAGCGAAACAAGGAGTCAAACTTAAAAGTTATCGCGATGACTTGATTGCCGTGGCAGAGTCAGAGGGGTAATCGGTCGGGCTAAACTGAAGAGCGACATCAATATGAGTTTGAGAAGAACTGGAAAGCGTACGTACAATGTCGCGATCCTGGTCGTGGTTGAGGGTCCATGTGAATTGGGGATGACAACAGTGAAGGCTTCCTTGGGAGTAGACCGGGCTCCATTGTTCAAGACACCTTGTTGATCCTGAAGAATGACGCGTCAGCATGCCACTAAATTGTAAAGAATCGAAAAAGGAAGAGAATAATGAAGAAAAGCCTGAATTAATCACCGCGCAACCCATAGCCAGAGCGGTTATAGCGAGGGGTGGCGGAGATGGCAAAAGGCGACAAGACGACACATGCCGGATGATCGCACGCGATGCAAACGACATATGAGGCCTCGGAAGAGAAATACACTACCGCCCAGATCAGACACCAAGCACTTGAGCCAAGTGCAATGGTCGCCCGAACAAGGCAGCAGCGAAAATAAAAAATAAAACGCGTCACCCGAAGCAATCCAAAACTGGAGCCCAGTAGAGGACAGCCCATACGGGATCAGCAAGCCATGCCCAACGACCGTCCCGACGACACACCAAGACCGACACGCGGTGCTAGGATGTGCCACGGGAGCGATCACGAAGCAAGGCTCTGTGCAGGAAAGGGAGGGGGGAAAGAGAATGCGGAAATCCGACGAATAATGCCGTGGTTATATAGACGAATTTGTTGTCGGGGTCGGATTTGGAGGCGAGTCAGCTTTGGTTTGATTGTGAATAAGCTACTGAATCACCACAAGAGGACATTCATGATCCTCAGTCATCCTCACACTCAGCAACTACGGTTTCGAAGAGCCCAATCTAGAATCCAGAGAGAACACTATTGAGCACGTCAGTCAGCGATTAAAGTCGTGAATAAGCCAATATACTCACCTCAAGAGAGCAGTCGTAGAGTCAGTCAGCGATCCATAGAGAATGAAATGAAAGTCCAGAAGTTGTGCATGAAGAGAGCGCGTCTTCGCCAGAGAAGTCTCGGTAGTGCAGCGCTAGCGGAAGAAGGCGCTTGCCGAACTTCGGCACTGATCTGCTATAGCCTGCTTTAGCTGACTCGCGTTTATTCTGCTGCTCTCTTCTGACTCGTCTCTGTGTCTCTGTCTCCTACGCAACAGAAAGCTCGTGATCCTGCGAAAAAACAACAAGCAGAACCTCTATAAAATAACGGCGTTCATCGGAACTTTTGTTCTTTCTCCCAACCTCTGATGCGTTAGTGGAAGGGCGGCGTAGTGGACGAGCGGTGAGTGGCTCTGCTGCGGAAGATAGCCTGGCTGCGTATGCGGCTGGTGTTGTCGAGTGGCGATGCTGCGGGGGCTGCGAGTTTGCGGGAGCTGCCTGGACGCGGAGCGTCGAGGTTCATTGGCGGGGGATGAGGCGGGCCAGCTAATTCTGACCCAGCCTTGTCGTCTACCTTGATCCTTGATTCTGTCGCGACAGATGGCTTTGAGATCTCGTGGCGGTCAAGGCAAGTGATTTTCATTTTATGATATTCTAGTCTAGGGCACGAGCAAATCTATCGCGCTTGTCATCAAGTCGAAAGGCGCTCTTTATGGTATTTCTCCCTTTCGATATCTCCTCTTGGGCATCACTAGTAGTCCAGCGCTGCCTCGCTCTCTAGCTCCGTCATCGACTGCTCGGATCCTCAATTCCTTGTTCCAATATTAGATGTTGAAGGTATGGCTCTGTCCTCGGAATTGTTGAATGTCGTCATTACTCTCAATGCTAGTCAGCATCCAACATCCAGAATATGTCTTCATCGCGACGTGTTCAATCTCATTTTCGTTCGGCCGTGTCGTGACGATCGTCCATCGTGGTCGTTGGAATTCCTCAAAAACCATGAGCATAAGAGTCGGATGTGGTTCAAGCGAGAGATCTCGAGGAAGACGTTGATTGAGGTGCTTGATGAGGTAGACGTATTGGTGCTCTCAATTCCTTGGGTACGGCCTTTAACTATTCCTGTACCCACGTTCCCACATGGACAAGTGCGTTTACGTCTCAGCTTGCAGCTTAACTTGCGTCGCTGAACTAGGACAAGCCAGGATCGGAGGATCATTCCCATAACCGTGGAAAGAACGGTATAAAACGAGCTTTCGCTTTGGCTTTATCCTTAAGAATCGACGAAGATCTGGTAGCTTGCGGTGGAACTTTTACCCCGCCAGTGAACGCGGCGAAGAGAGGGAATCTATGAGAATGACGGGTTGCACGTTCTTCAAGAGGTGGAGTGAGAATGACTTGGATCTTGGCTGATATAAGTCGACTCGTCACGACAAGCATGTGTCGGAGGACGTACGAGTGAACATGCCTCGCTCTATCTTTCAAGTAGCCTTCATTCTCTCGCTCGCTATGATCAGTGCTGTAAGCGTATCAGCGTCTGCCGCTCCTGCTCCGGGTCCTATAAACGAGGTCAGTCCAATCGCTTTGTGATCCAGACATCATACTTACGATATTTGTTTGGTGGTGAAGGCGAGGGGGAAACCTGAGACGAACGCTGTTAACGATCTTTACATATATCATCCTGAATAAGGAACTCGTACCTACTTGTAAGAAAGTTCGAGTTTTCTAGAGAGGGATAATAGCCATGGGGTATGGGCACGTTTAAAGAATGGGCGGAAGAATTGTCCAAAAGAATTGAACACCTTGGGTAGCATGAGGAAAAGAAATGGTGACTCGTTGAGTTGACGTGCACAGCGATCGGTTTCTCGGAATAATCCATGTCGTAAACGGGGGAGCCGCGACCAAGACCGAAGATCTCTGGCACAGAACTACGAGGCGAGAGGTATTCCTAGTTCGAAGCAAAGGTGACTGGGAAGACGGTCGCCATTCAAAGCTTCTTTGTTGTCAATGATCGGAGAACCCAATATGACATCGAGGGAAATTTGAAGGGCGCCATTAGCATGTCGCAAAATTTGCACATATCAGGATAATCGCGGAAGACACTGAATGGCTTGTGAGACACAGATTCGTCAAAATAGAAACCGAACATACCTCATCGTTAACCTCGCTGGGGTCGAATTTCTTACGCGCCATCCTTTTGCCATGCAATCATACCGTCAGCGTCAAACGCGAACGGCAGCGCTTCCTTGTCAAGTTCTGGCTTGTTCGACGTCAATGAGCATCACTGAGGCACACGAGATGTTCTGCCAAGATGGAGATGGGAATGCAACGGAATCCACATGATCGTGGAATGGACGGTACGTAGCCGTCTTGGACCTCGGTCTGAGACAATTTCAAAGATCTCGGCTCTCCTATTTTTGCGGTAGGACTTTCATCTTTGCTGTGAAAGCTACGAAAGATGTGGGAGCTGGGGGTAACGAGGAAAGTGTGATTGACGAGACTTGACGAGGATCTGTGGAATGGACGTTCGGTAGGCGGAGGGCGGTAGAGGGGCAATCCTGTAAAATATCAATCAACTTGTGCTCTCGAATCTCAAAGGTCTGCAATATCGATGGACTTACGAGAGAAAATGCCTCGCGGCGCTCATTCTCCTTCTCAGCTCGCCATTTTGCAGTGAACGTATCAGCGTCGCCTATTCCCGATCGTGACCCAGCGTCTGTAAAAGTGGCAAGCTAAAGGATTTATGACTGATGAATCATCGTATTCGCGAGGCACTACACCTACGAGTGTATGAAAGATTTGAACATCTGCACATATAAGTCGTGCAAGGTGGCATGTACATGTAGTAAAGGGGGCATTCCGAGCTCCGATTCCGATCATCCTCAAGCTCACCACCGTCGCCGTCGACGAGCTCAATTATTGGTTCTCGTCTTCGCGATCAAACGAACTCAGGCCCTCGCTTTATATTATACCTCACCCATGTCTCCTCCACTTAGGGCCGAATATTGGAAGCAGAAAATAGACAAAGGCTGTATACCGTGGTTCGCACGAACAGAGGGAGGTCGGCATGCAGCAACTACCAAATTCAAGTTCATTTTGTTCTGATACTTCAACATGCTATTTGTCAAAGAGGCTTTGATATTGCATGGGTTCTTCGTGCCAATGCGTTCCCCGATCTCCTGCTAATATTTGCAATGGCTGACGACATGGGTGTCAGAGACTCGGAGACGCTGGGACAAAGATGCAACACAGAGCTCAGGACACACACGGGCGATATGCCAGCATTCCGAACCTTCCTCACCATCATCCCTTTCCCAGCACCTCCCACCTCCATGTCGTCGCGCACCCAACGCTCGCGATCTCCCCGCTTCAAACGTCGCCAATTGATGGCGACCGAGCCGGCAGTTGTTGAAGGCCGTCCTCCTGACCCTATGCCATCGTCTATATTTTCATCCAAATTCGATCAGTTGTTGGAGTTGGTGACGAGGCAGAATTTTCTCATCGGCGAGCAGTCAAGGGTTTTGAATGCGCAAAACGAAGAGATCAAAGCAGAGCTTCGAGCTCAACTTCATACCATGAATAAGCACACAACGATGTTGCAAACTCTCGAGACCGATGCGACGAAAGGTATAAACCAATTATATATCTGGGGCGTTGCTGATGTACATGTAGACGATAAAGCTTATGAAGGAAGAAAGCTTGGCGACGCTCAGACTTGGAATACTCTGGATAAAGAGATGCTGGCAAAGATCAAGGTCATGGTAGAAGAATGGAGAGAGGTGATGCACATCTCTTTGCTATCCGTAGGTGTTTCTCTTCTTTACCCGAGTCATTGCTCACCGGAGTTATAGATTGCTCTGTTCTTGACTGTCGTCACAGCATTCATTTCCTCGGTGATCCAAATGTTCATGACACCTCCTGGCTCGTCTTCGACGAGACCGCCACTTCCGACTGTGCCCACACAGCTGGTGGCATTATTTTACTACCTAGCGCTGATCACCAGTGTACGTCATGTTCATTTGCGGACCATAGGACACGTTGATTTATCTTGTCCGTCAGATATCGAACTCCGTTCTCTGCGTCCTGGGCATGCAATGGGCTGCTCGACTTCTCGCAACACCGTTGGGCAAGACGAATCTCGAACGCGCACTCGCTCGTGAGAGGCGAATGCTGAGTGCAGAGGGCAAGATGCGCTCCCTTAAGGGAGTGTTAGTCTGGACACTACTCCTTTCCATCGGCTTCTTCGTCCTCGGATTCCTCATCCAATTGTGGGACTTGACATTCTCGTTCGCTGGCTCGGCGCCTATCCTCATTATCGGTGGCATGCTGGCGACAGGAACCACTTTCGTCATTCTAGGCTTCATCATGGCCACAACAATTCAGGCGGCGCTCACCGAGAACTCACCGTTCGAGAGCCCTCTCAGCAATGCAATCAAACCATTGATGCGGTGGATTCGTCGCTGTGTACGGACACGGGGGCTCTATTGGACAGAAGACAATGGGCAGACGGATGAGAGAGATGAATCCAAAGACACCACAGACGCAGAACATGGGGAAGATCTGATTCAATGGAAGAAGGATGACGCAACAAATATTCTAGCGCTCAAGACCTATGCAAAGCTGGTTCTCAACACCAACGATGCAGAAGTCCTGGATTGCGCAGCGTCATCATTCGAGTACCAACAGTGGCATGATGCAAGAGATTCTCTTCTCCCGGTCTTCCATGCACTCCGCGAGCGTTTCCTGGCCACAGATACATCATTTCGCGTGAAGGAGACAGTCCACAAACAGCTAGTCTATCTGAAGGACTGGGACGGTTGGAAAGATCCGGAGGAATACTGGAGGAGCGATATGAAGGCAAGCGAATCGACGCGTTGGTGCCAGGCGCGATGTTATGAGTTGATCTACTCATCACGGGGATCTCGACGCGACTTCTTCCCTCCGTTCGCTTTCTTGGCTTACTTAGAAGAAGACAATCAGGATCTTCGGAGATGGGCATTCCGCTCCGACGAGGAATGTATTGCCTCCATTCTGTGCACGTTTGATTCAAATCAAGAATTAGGAGATCGAGAAGATATATTTCGACATGCTGTCCGTTCATGCGATTGCCTGTTCTCGGACGGAAGGACAGACGACGTCGCCGCGATTCTCTCTCATGTCGATCCAACGTCTGTCCTCCGATCACTCGTCCGGAATCCTGACATGTGGTGGTCTCAGATTCGCGACCTCGTCGCATTCATCGTCAAAGGAAACGAAGTTGAGATTCTGGATGAGATGGCTCCCTTCTTCTCACATCTTCCGGAGATAGGCGTAGTCTCTGATAAGGATCATCCTCTCCTTGTGTGTGAATTCTTAGAGGACATTATCCGCGAATCTCCGTTCGGTTTCACTCCTCCTGCTTCCCTTGATCTCTCTCCCATCCTCGATCTTGTCCGTCAAAACTCTCTCTTTCAGCGATACGCCAAGAGTTTGGTTCACTACCTCGATGGAGTCGGTATGGACCTTGAGGCTGTGGAAATATTGTCGCGATGTGCGCAAAGACGCTCGGACGTCCGCCGAGATCATGACTTTCTCCCAATATTATATTTCTGCCTTTATTTGTGAGTGTTATCATACGTTGAAAACTCTGTTCCTCATTATCCGATCAGCTCTTCCTGAACTCTCCGATGAAGAATGCGACGATCTAGCGCATCAAATATGTGCTCTGGTGACCAAGTCCAACCCCAAGGCCACCGTTACGGACTTCAAAGGGCTAATACTGGAGGTATTGGAGATTGGCGACGAACAAAGGGATTGTGTCGTTACGAGGATCTTGTCTGAAGTACGACGCTCGGATGTTGTCAGTCTGCTGGTCCACGAATCACATTTAACATGGACTCGTGTTGGAGATCTAGTGAAGGCTGCGACAAGGGACCATGAACTCGAGGTCCTGACTGCTATATCGGACTTTCACCCATCCAAATTTCCGAATCACACAATGTCTGTCTTCCTTGATTTTCTTGGTCACCTTGTCATTTCTCTTCCGTCTGACTTTACGGTGCCTTCGCTTAATCTATCCCGTGTGATTTGTCGCATCGTCCGCCAGGAGCGTAAACGGCACACCTGGCGCAAGCACACAGATACAATCGTAGCTTATCTGGACCATGGTGCTTTCACCAACATCGATAGAGTCTATTTGGGTGCCGTTGCTCGCTTCTTGAACCTTTGCATCTCGGAGTCTCAGAAAATGAAGAAATGGAAAAGTTGAAGAACGGACCAGTGATACTACACGAGAGCGAGCCATATTTTATCGCGAGAAACTGAAAACCCGTGCTGCTCAAGAGCCAGGTATGTTGCTTCGATCCATTCCTTGCTATTCTTTGCTCATCGAGTGCAAGGTTTTGGCTTGGCTCAGGCCCTATGTCCCTGAAGGCTTCGATCAGCCGCCTCCCGTTGTCATGGTTGAGCCTCAGTTGTCTCCTGAGAAGGTGACTTGGACTTCTTGATTTCACGAGTGGCGAAATTACTTCGTGATAGTACCCAGAAGGACGATGTTGGTGGATGGCGAACCAGATATTGAACTCGAACTTGGAACAACGGAAGGGCTTTCTCACGACAAAAGTAGAGCTTAGCAAAGCAGAACATTCGTTGGGAGCGATGTACAGACAGCGATGTCCGGAAACTTTATTGACGAGGTCTGGGACATGCTGAGTTGATGATAAGCCTCTGACAGTCGAATATATCATGACATGTAAAAATTTGCTTACCTGATGGAAAGAGGACGAGAAAGCTAAGAGAAGCATAGGTTAGGATTGCGCAAGATCGGACTCGGTGCGAGAGCACCGCTACGATGCGTTCACAAAAACTTGAAGGAGACGAATCGCGAACCGTCACAGCGTGACAGACGCGTTTCCTGTGAAAAGCATTGACATTTTTGGGCGAGGAGGCTACAGCATGGAACATACCATGAGAACGCTGACCAACATTCGAGCGAAGGAAGTGTTGTGAGGGTGAAAATAGTAAATCATAATTTCCAGTCTCGCCGAAGTGGAATATTCGGGACGGGAAAGCGTGACAGAATAATATCAGAGGTCTTCCAAAGTCGAGAGGTCGACGTTTGCGGTTTCGGTCGGCAGTGAAAGGAGCTGAAGGGACTGGCAATGAATGATGTATGCCTGAGACTCTGTCAGAGGTCGGCCATCTAGTGTGTACCATCCTTATACTTGAGGTCCCGAAACGGATACTCACAAGTGCATCCTGAAACGGCCGACCCTAAGTCTTGGTGATTGAAACGGATTGGCCGGTGAAGAGACAGAGATGGCATCGACTCCCGAGGACAAAGATGGTCAAGGGAGCGAATGGCCGTCGACTACAGCAGAATCATGAGACGGCTTCTGAATGATGATCTCGGGTATTGAGCCGAAGAGGATAAGTATTGATCAAATGCCCGACTTGAAGAGATGATACAGACGAGAAGCGGAGTGACTCTTACCGATATAATCAAGAGTTAACTCTATCTATGTCGCCGAGCACCGTGGTGTCTTCATGCTGAGTTGTTACGGGTCAGTACAGAAAACACAAACATCGGGTTACATACTGTGAGGCCGTATTGCGCAAAAGCGAAAGATTTGTGTCATGGATCGATGTTCGTCACTGAAGACGGGAATCTATTCAATCAAGCTAAAATGAAGAGCGGGATCATCAGAGGTTTGAAAAGAACGGGCAGGCGTGCTTACGCACTTCAGTTGGACTTTATAAGTTGAGGAACTGTACAGTTTTGGCGGAGATGTTGATGAAGATTTCTACAGGGGTACAGGTCGTGCTCCTGGATTTAATACACCTTGTTGATCCTGAAGAATGACGCGTCAGCATGCCACCAGGTTGTAAAGCATGAAAAAGAGGAAGAAAAGAATGAAGAAAAGCCTGAGTTAATCACCGCGCAACCCATAGCCAGAACGTTTATAGCGAGGGGTGGCGGAGATGGCAAAAGGCGACAAGACGACACATACCGGATAATCGCACGCGATGCAAACGACATATGAGGCCTCGGAAGAAAAATACACTACCCCCCAGATCAGAGACCAAGCACTTGAGCCAAGTGCAATGGTCGCCCGAACAAGGCAGCAGCGAAAATCAAAAATAAAACGCGTCACCCGAAGCGATCCAAAACTGGAGCCCAGTGGAGGACAGCCCATACGGGATCAGCAAGCCATACCCAACGACCGTCCCAACGACACACCAAGACCGACACGCGGTGCTAAAATGTACCACGGGAGCGATCACGAAGCAAGGCTCTGTGCAGGAAAGGGAAGGGGGGAAGGAGAATGTGGAATTCCGACATAAAATGCCGTGGTTATATAGACGAGTTTCTTGTCGGTGTCGGGTTTGGAGGCCAGTCAGCTTTGGTTTGCTTGTGAATAAGCTGAGTACACACCACAAGAGGGCATTACATGACCCTCAGTCATCCTCACACTCAGCAACTACGGTTTCGAAGAGCCCAATCTGGAATGCAGCGAGAACACTATCGAGCACGTCAGTCAGCGGTTCAAGTCGTTGAATAAGCCAATATACTCACCTCAAGAGGCCAATTGTAGAGTCAGTCAGCGATCCATAGAGAATGAAATGAAAGTCCAGAAGTCGTGCATGAAGAGAGCGCGTCTTCGCCAGAGAACTCTCGGTAGTGCAGCGGAAGCAGAAGAAGGCGCTTGCCGAAGTTCGGCAGCAACGCCGCGGCTGATCTGCTATAGCCTGCTTTAGCTAACTCGCATTTATTCTGCTTTGCTCTTCGACTCGTCTCTATGTCTCTGTCTCCTACGCAACAAATTGCGCGTGATCCTGCGAAAAAACAACAAGCAGAACGTCCATAAAATAACGGCGTTTATCGGAACTTTTGTTCTTTCTCCCAACCTCTGATGCGGTAGTGGAAGGGCGGCGTAGTGGACGAGCGGTGAGTGGCTCTGCTGCGGAAGATAGCCTGGCTGCGTATGCGGCTGGTGTTGTCGAGTGGCGATGCTGCGGGGGCTGCGAGTCTGCGGGAGCTGCCTGGACGCGGAGTGTCGAGGTTCATTGGCGGGGGGTGAGGCGGGCCAGCATATTCTGACCTCGTCTTGCCATCTACCTTGATCCTTGTCTTTCTCGCAACAGACGGTTTTGAGATCTCATGGCAGTCAAGGTAAGTGATTTTCACTTTCTGATATTCTAGTCTAGGGCACGAGCACTTCTATCGCGTTTGTCATCGAGTCGAAAGGCGTTCTTTAAGGTATTCTTTCAATGCCTCCTCTTGCATGTCATGAAGGGTCCGTCGATGCCTTGCTCTTTAGCTTCATCATCCATCATCAATTCCTTGATTCTTCTATCCCTCGGTCAAATATCAAAGGCGTAAATCATTCCCGAACCGACGACGAGCTCCATACTTCTCACTGCTAGCCAGTATCCAACATCCAAACTCTACCCACATCTCGACGCGTGCATTTCGCTTGCTGTTTAGCCGCATCATCGTGATCGTCCGTCGTGGGTCGTAGGGATTCCTGGCGAAATATCAAGACGAGACTAGGATGTCGCTGCTCGACTCAGCTCGAGACTTCGGAGAGTATATCGATAGAGGTATATGATGAGCTTGACATCGTGTTAGTCTCTGGTTCTGGTGATAGAAATAGAAAGGAGCGAAAGCTCGCGCCACGGTAAGTCTTCGGCCAGCCTTCGAGGGTCCTCACTGATTTTAATTAGGGAACAATGGCTTTCATCGGTATCGACGTGCTCCGTGCCAGTATGCCGTGCGTTTCGTGTCATATCTTATCGCGTATTGCATGGCGTACGATGAAATCCATATGCAATAGTACGATCCAGACTCATCCAGTATGCTCCTGGACGATCTTGGAAGATCCTTCGCACATGCCTGGAAGAAATAGAGCAGTTAAAGCGTTTTTAGCGTGATCAACGATCGAGCATCATGCGTCCATCGCAAGCTGTCCGATTTCTGTTTGCTGGATTTCTTGTTTTGGGCTTGAGTGCGAGTAGGATTGTCTTGGCTGCAAGCTATAGCTCGCGGAGACACGAGGTGACTTCAAGCGAGGCGTTGGAAGGAATTACTAGCGAGTCGTATAAATTGAGCGAATCAGTCGGTATGAATGTCACGTACTCCCACTCACCAGTACACACCACAAGCACAGCCATGCTTCACATCTCCTTCTCAAAAGTCACCCTCGTCCTCATTCTTGCCGCCGCCCTGGTTGCAGCTTCCCCATCTCCTGAAAACGAGGTCAGCCATGCTCCTCACTTTCCCGATGACGTACTAGCACTCACAGAACCCCAATTTGATCATTTGATAGATGAAGGCTAGGGGAAGGCCTGAGACGGATGGGTTTAATGATTTTTATGTGTATCGTCCTTTGTGAGTTTGGTTATGGGACTAGAGAGTCTGAGTGGGTGGGCCGTCATGGCTATATGAATTCTTTGGGCAGAGTGTACTTACGAAGGGGCCAGTTTGGTGCCAAATTGATGGAGATGCACTCGAATGAGTCGAGTCGCAGGGCAACAGATGAAGAATTAGTGTTGAGAATTGAGTAGGAGTATTACGTTGAGAATTGATCAGGTTGAGCCATTCCGTGTAGACTGTACCGTCGGTTCGACGTAGTACGAGATTCGAAGTACTATGCACGTATACGTATACAGTATATGTCTGCTTGAATGTCGGTGATCGATGATCCTGAACAAGAGACGTCAATGCTGGTCAATGTGGTGTCGTGTGGTACGACTCACGAGTCATGAACCGTCGCTCTTCCATTTCCAGATCAAACCCCCCCACCACTCAATTTCCGATTCTTGCCCTCTCAAGACCTTGAGAATCGCCCTGACGATGTTTGAAATTCGAAAACGTGCCCCGCCAGGGAAAAGGGATCGGCGAGCCTTCAAGCCTCGTATGAGCATTCTGCAGGGGTGGGACCTCAAGTCCGTAATTCCAAGTCTCGGCGATGTATAGGATGTATCGAAGCAGTGATGATAGGATGCCGACTCTTCGGTGGTGTATCGTCCGACTGGTATCATTGCTGCCAGTACTCGATATCGAGCCACTCGTCTGGGTCGGTTATGAGAGGATACTCATAGGATGCGGCGGCTCATTCAATGGACAAAGAGTCATCTTGAGAAGAACCGTATTCAATCGAGCTCGAATACAAGTACAGCAATAGACAGGAGCAAATCGAGCGACGAGTGAACATCCAAATCCGGATCGATTATCCAATTATCCGGATTCCGAACCGAACGAAAATAAATTTTGATCCCGCCATCTTCACTCACTCCCTCCCAATATTGATATACGAGTGTCAAAGCACGCGGCCCGCCGCGTAGTCCAGAGTTCAGAGCCCAGCCCAGAGAGCCCAGAGAGCGCCTCCCGGCGCAGCCCCAAGCCAGAGCCCAGAGCCCAGAGAGCGCCTCCCGGCGCAGCACCGAGCCAGAGCCCAAGCCCAAGCGCGCCTCCCGGCGCAGCCCCAGCTGAGAAGCCTACATAAAGTAATGCAAGGAAATATATTTGAAAAATAGACTACATGTAACAAAAGAGCTCAGAATTAACGCCTGAAAACTTCTTTAAATACTACATTAGTTGTTTGATTTGTGATGGAGTCCTCAGGAAAAAGAACTTTGATTCTGGAAGATGATGTGCACCGTGAA
>KV428350.1:0-17404 GCA_001632355.1 Sistotremastrum suecicum HHB10207 ss-3 | reverse complement strand
ACGGTACTCTTGATATCAGTGATAATGAACCGTTGAAGACTTCGAGGCTGGATACTTGGATGGGTTGAGTGCTCGATGTCCACGGAGATAACGGAATTGCAACTCAACGTTGTCCAGGATGTCCTGTATCCTCGTCGAGGCCTCAACGTTGATGATGTCCTCCAGTGCGCTTCAAGAATCTTCGATGTCCTTCGTTCTACGTTGTATCCGCTGCTTCTTAGTCTGAAGGCTCAAGGCCACTAAATAATCGCTTTTTATGCCACCGCCGTTTCTTCCATTCGTCTTGAACTCTCGAGAGATCCACTGGCAGCAATGCGGCACCGCCTATTATTCCACGCTCTTGCTGGTCCAGTTTTCCCCCTCGAAATTGGAGCATGATCTCGTTGACCGACATTGACTAGGTCTTTGTCCCTGTCGACCCAGCCTTGAATATCTCAGCATTCCTGGGGTCGACCCCAGGTGGCGTCATTCTTAGTTTGTGGTAGGTGTTATTCCTTCCAACCCCTGCCCCATCCAGCTCTCAACTGATATAATGTTCCAGCACCCTTCTCTGACTCGAGCCACCGAAGCTTCCCCTCGCGACGCACTTCCTTGTGCCTTTGAAGGCGACTGCCACATCCATCTCCCATGATTTTTGTTTGGTTGCTCTTGTGGTGCGAAAAGTCGACCCCGTTCCCAAGTTCTTCGCACAATTCGAGCTCGGTGAGGGTGCTCAAATTGTCGGCGGCTCAACTTCACAAGTAACAACCTCTCTCCGGTTTAGCTTTAGGTGCGTTTCCCCTTCGTAATGGTTGGCTTCTCTCAAAGCCCATGCTTCAGCAGGTGCTATCCTCAGCCACCTTCACTTTGTCCTCCGGAAGCCTTGTTGGTCTCCGACAAAAAGTACGCGGATCGACCAGCTCGAACAACTCCATTATCTCACCTCAACATCTGCAAATATGCGTAATCTTCCGATTGTTGTTAAAAAGTGTGCATCTTTAGGTTAGTCTCCTTCTCCTGAGACGTCAATACGATCCTGATTTTTGGAACAAGTCCCGTCTAATTGTTGGGATCCCGCGACGATAATTCGGCTCCCTGAAGCCTGTTCATTTCTTTGTCGACGGCATATCTTCTTCAAAAGCAAAAGCTCACACCAGAGCCAAGGTTCACTCATCCGGAGAAAAGTATAAAGTTGACGAAGAGCGAGTGTGATATTCGTTGAGACAAGGACAAGTCGCATCACGGGGAAATGGGGCATGGGATGCGAGTAGAGCCGTTGTGAGTATCTTATCATCTCGACTGACACTTTGCGTTGATCTAAATGAATTGCCGTTCGAAGGAGATCTCGATCCATGTCAAATGTGCGGCTCATCAATGCATGGTGGTGCCGTTGCGTCATGATGTCCTCGTTGCACGCTGCAAACTTCCGCGTCATTCGTCTTCCTGCCGTTGCTCGAGAGTCAAGCTTTTGATCCAGCTTCGGAGATATCGTCTCCTGGCGTATCACTCCGATTCCATGTTATCGCGGCAGTCCTGAAGAACGGGGAATTATCGAACTGGCGTTATGAATACGCTCGTGTACTTGGTGCGTTCTGATATATATCTCGTCTCGGTCCTTCATTCACTGTACCTTCAGGCCGCGTGGCTGTCCGAGGCAATGAAAGCGTCATCGTCATTGATGGTCTGACGAATTACTCCTTCGCGCTCCCAGCGCCTTGACGCATGGTTCCCGTCTCTCTCTATATATATCAAACCTCCAGTAGTCGCATCAGCTTTGTCCAATTCAGGGGTCTGAGTGGCGTCGGCGTGTACTAGTATGTGTTTGAGCTCTAGAGATTCACGACGTTAATTTATACCTCACAGAACAGTCGAAAGCAGCTTCACTATGTCACGGCGTATCCGGTATGTATACATTGACTCGTGTTTTCTTATGCTTACTGCTTCCTAGTGCCTTTACTGGTCACAGTTTGAAAAGAATACGATCCCTTCGACCGTCTCCGTCCAGCTCATCTTTCGAGATGAAAGTCAGCTTTGCTCGGTCTGCGTCACGGCCGTCTTTCCTGTCCGCCTTTAAGATCAACTTATCAGAACCTTCAATTTCGGAGTGTCAGCGAAGAGTCAGCGAATGCCTCGAGGTCCGGTCGTAAATGATCAGATGGGTATTACTCCGTACGTCACAGTTTGCTTCCCTTGTAGAAACGCTGACACCATTTCAAGTCTGCCAGTATGAAACCATTCTTGCTTGGCTTCAGCCGTGCTCGGTCGGGAGTCGCTCGTACTCCTCTCCTCGCCAGATTCTTGAGATCAATTTCAAGACAAGCGATCCGTACTGCTCTATCGCCTGCCCTCAACATCGCGAGACCTTTGTGGATATGCCAAGGAGATCAATCGTGCTTAACGCCCACTCGCTTAGCGTCTGAAGACGAATGAGATTCAAGCGATGAAGGCAGGACATTTGGCGGTGCAAGCTCATAGAATGTGGATGATGGAGTATTCAGCCTATATAAAGGAACGCTCTCGGTGCGTGGTGGTCCCTCTCTAGTAATATATATGAACGAGCTGACGACCTCCTTCCCAGTGCCTGAAAGCTTCCGATCACGATCTCGTTCACCTAAGGTCCTCACGTTAAGAACCAGTAGTCCGATCATCCTTAAGAGAGCTACACGAAGATGCGCTCACTTATCTGGGCGACCATCATCCCTAAGCTTCAGCCGTGCTCAACCAAGCTGCCGTCAATCCAATCTCGCATCAACACCAGTAGCAAGGTGGCCACCGGTTCAAATCTCAAAATTTCGGGGATGAATCTACACTGCATCTGCAAGCTCTCCCGTCTCAGAATGTCAATTGATATGATCGCTCTCGAGCTCTGAATCACTCAGATTCAAACTGTGCTAGCATCTCTACCGTTGAACGCTGTCTCTTTTCAAAGCTGTTCTCGACGCCTGGCCTTGATAGCATACTTCGACCTCCGAAATGTTCCTGATTTTTCAATTGTAAGATAACGGGCATGACGTCTGGCTGCCAAGCTCAATCCACGCTCCCCTTCTGCGGAAGTAGTATTACGCCATCAATATTACTGGCAAGAGCCATACCGTTACCGGTAACTCAATAAAGTCAATGAAATAAAAGATGTGGTTTCAGTCGAATGAAAATTGAGAAGTCCTGCCTCCTTCCGGAATTCTGTCAATGCGATAGTCCGATTGTCACCAGAATTCTGTCTGGCGCTTGCTCGTGGCTCAATCAGCAAGACAAAACTTATCGTACCATTATCAAGCACGCCAAGGGAGATGTCAGAGGAGCGTAGCGCTTTGAGTACTATACATGGCCGTTGGCTGCGAGTGTGACGGAGAATACATTGATGATGATACTACTTGAGTCGAGCTGGCGGACGCTGGAAGAATGGATATTTGAAGTTGGCACCAATCTCCTGCCCACTCGCCTACTTGTACCCAAATATGCAGAATCTTTGTCAATCCGACCCTAAATGCACTGCCCGTACTATGCCTCGTCTTTCGCGTTCGCATCAGTCGCGGCGGAGGAGTAGAAGAGGTAGCTGATATATGGGACAAAGACTCGCATCGGAAGGGATTTTACGTGCTACAAAACTTGGTCGATGATTTCTATCTGCCAATACTGCCACAAGCCTGAGAGAATAACAATACATATCAAAGCAGAGCCCAGGCCGGACACCTCGGGTCCTACTCGTATTACTCGTATTTCGTCCAATCTCTATCTATTCTGTGATCATCAATCTCACCATCTACCACAAGCACGCCAGAACCAGATGGTGGGTCCATCGGTGCCTTCGATTATGTCAACGATCATCAGTAGACGAGGTATATTCCCTCCGGCGAGCCACTGAGGATGGGTGATCAATTTTTTCAACTTGTAGCCACGGAGCATTCGCCAACTCAGACAATTCCATAAATGTGATCGACTTTCTTCCCAAGGGTCTGTCCAGCACCAACGCCATTCCATCTAGATCCCATCAGAGTTACCATATATCAAGTTGAGATAAGGTGCTCACCGTTGCTGTTCCCCTGTCAAAGCAATGGTGGGATGTTTGAACACCAAGAGACAATAACTGAGGGCAGACCATCACAGTATTCGTCCTACCTGCCAGTGCCTCGAAAAATTCAGGCCCAATAAATCCCCGAACATTCAGCGCAACGAGACAGCTCATGTTTTCCAGTAAAGTCCCCCATCGAAGACCCGTGCCACGGTTAATTTCAATGGTAAGACAGTTGAGCTGCGCAAAACTTATGATCTGGTCCACGACCTGGGCGCGATTCGGCTGGTAGTCTGGGAAGAAGGGATGGTATGGTTTGCAAGGAATGCTGATAACGTGCTTGAAATCAAGATTGTTGGCAGTTTGCCTTCCTGAATATGTGCAAGTGATGACGCTACACTCAAATACGAGTGTCGCGTGCGAAGCTTGTGCTGCGCTCAAACATAGGAAGGCAGGTAAGAGAGACATCTGGGATTTGGATGGAATCGTGAAGTGTATCTCGAATAAGAAGGGCGCTAGAATGAGATAGGAGAGAAAGTCCCATTCAGATGATGACATGCCATCTATGCTGAGATATCGAAGCTGCAGCGCAGATATGTTGCCTTTATTTCGGATTTGAAAATTTGGTGGTGCAGGATTTACGTGTATCCCCGTGATATCCAGAGAGTTGAGCTCAGGACAGTGACCTATCAGGTCGATAATGTCAACAATGTCAATGCCAGATTTTGCTGAAGAGTGGTCCGGTGAGCGATAAGCAAAGTGGATACGACGGAGAGAAGCTGGGAACATGGCACGCGCATTCCAATTCCTTCCTAGCTCGCAATCGTGAAGTTCGAGGGAGGTTAAGGACGATAGATGTTGTAGCGGAGGACAGAAAGATCCAGAAAATGAGTAAGTCGAACAGATCACCGATAACCGGGATAAATGTGGCGCAGGGGCTATCAATGATTCTGCCAGACATCGTATGGCCGCAAATGCGTCTTCTGTGCTGGAGGCGGAATTTGTGTAGGATGTATCGACAAGATTACGCGGCTTTCTGGTGTGGCGGCAGTCGTTGAATCGCGAGTGATGTGTAATACTGATGTCTTTTGCGCGTCTCACGATGGACAGGAGGAAATTTTGGCGATCAAGAGGAAATTCGGCCGATGCTGGAATTCGTAAAGAAAGGAGAGTGTCTCCAGACAGAGAGAGAAAGCGATCTATTGTGGTTCGATTCCACGTAAGATCGATCGAGCTCCAAAACCGAGGATCTGCGTGGATTATGGTAGTCCACCGAGAACAGCTGCGTGTCGATATAGAGGTTGCGAAAGAAGGAAAGGATAAACAAGCCGGACGTACACGCGGAGTAGATGTCTCCATCGACAAGGATCCATAACGCATCCCCTATCGACGAATACGTCGCGAAGCGCCAGTTTTGCAAACAGTAAAATTCTTGTCAGCACCTTGTCCGGAAGGCGACCGTTGGGTGTTTGCATATTTGATATTCGACCCAGGATTGAGGAGGCCGAACGCAAATGTTTGGCCATTCCCCTGAATATAGGAGCAGCATGCACAGAGGTATCCAGTTCTCGACTGTCAAAGCGCCGTTTGTGAGTCAACCCGCCCTACTGTACGAACGCGAAGCTAGCTGATAGAGCAAGGAACTTACGCATCGTTGAAAGTTCTCTCCAAAACATCCATAAGCTCCGGAACGGATGTTTGAAGCGAGGGCCCACGAGCTGAGAGCTCCCTTCGACTGAGCTGATTGCCAACGTTCATAAGGGTCGACGAGTGGAATGATTAAGATGTCTAATTCGGCGAACGCGACGATGGAGGAGCTAAGACCAAGTTACAAGTTGACAACACCAGTCTTGAATATCTGGATGAACAAAGCCTTAGGATGTAGCGAAGACGTGGATCAAGGGGATCTGCCTACGAACTCGAGCGGACCCAGTTGCGTCCGAGTGCGCTCTCTGGTTCTCTGGCTACACGCTTATCCCTCTCTGTGAACCATCCAGACTGCAATTTGAGCTGTCGCAGAGTATTCCGATGGTCGCGATACCTGGAATGAAGCAAGTGGGACCGCGCAGTGACGGATGGGCTCGACGCGTCGGACACTCGGACTCGAGCGAGGCCTCACAAGAGTGCTGTACTAGCGACTGCAGTGCGTCATCGTGGCATAGCAAATTCTAATACTGATGTTGTAGAAACACGGCCAAATGACCAAAAAAATATAGAAGCTATTTTTTGGTCGTTCAATGTACACGACTATACCTGCAGGAGCATATCGAGGGCTAGGTCTCGAATGGAGATACAACCGCCATGAACTAGAATAGCGTACAGTGCCACCTTATCGTAAGCGAGCTGAAAAGGCCCTACACATATATATTATAATAATATATGCAGTCCGTCTAGTCAAGCTGTTTGCGCGGCAGTCATGAGGGCGGCATATTCAAGACGCCGGCCACGTTACCGCTCATGTGTCCCAAAGGATTGGAATATCTTGAATCGCAGTGCTTTGAAGCCCTCTGAGTTGGTATCAGGATGAGACTCATTGATCAATTCACTTTTAGAGGCGTACTTTACCTCGGCTGCATTGCCATTTCAACCCGTGAGATGTGGTAGATCAGACAACGGGCCTGCATGTGGAGGTGAAGGACACACAACAGATTAAAATTTCGGCAAGGAGGGCAGCCCTACATCAAATAAATCAGACCAAGCACGTAACGAGAAACTTCAAACGGCAGATACTCGAAAATCATCCTTGACCAAGGGCAATGTTGCGCTATGATGGCGACCCGGGAGCTCTCTTCATCGATTGACTTCTGAGGATGCCGGGATTTTTGAATGCAGGCGACATCGCTTGCGCTGAAAACAAGTTGACGAATGGTATGAGGCCTGTAAAAAAGGTGAGAACTTCTGTAGAGACGGGATCCGTGTTTTCAAGAACGCACCTTATACTTTAGAAAAAACGATCGGAAAGGTATTGGTGTTGTTGATCCACAGTGGAGGAGACCTCTTCCGTCACCTCGTGAGAATGACAGAATATGGCAGACCAGACCTTCGAGCTTCTGAAATCTACCTATGTCTGATAATATGCATCGTCCGCCGCAAGTGTCTGCGTTTGGGAAATGTCGCTTCGGTCACGATACGGCTTTGAAAGCCTTTGGTCGTACACTCTTTGCGGTCTGGTATGTTCAGCCGAATACAGGCTGTTCATTCAGGACAGAGGACTCGTCGCGAAGAGACTGTGTGCGTGCACGCCAAGGCAGTGGATACGTTTCTTCTAAGGGAACCTAATGGACCGCGGAAAACTTCAGTGCGTATTCGAAGAAGACGGTTTAGAACGCACCCTTCTCACTTCACCAGGTCCTAACAATAAAATATGCATTTAAGGCCCTGTTTGTCCACGGATCTCGTGAGTCATGAGCATGCCAGCAATTTTGAGACATACAGTAAGAACAAACGTGGCAATGATAGCCTTCTCTACTGGTTTGGCGGAAAACAAGGAGTGGAATTATACTCGATAGATATCGGGAGGTATGGGTTATTCAAAGACTGCTCCGGAGTCGCCGACAGATCGAATGCTGGTCGAGTCAGAGACGAGGTGAGCGTACGTTAGGTCTAAGAATGATCAATGAGGTCACACCAAGGAAACTGCGACAGTCGATTTTTCCTGTGTTGAAGCGTTGAAAAGACCTTCATCTTGTTGGACAAAGACTTACTGAGGTCCTCATTATCATGAAATTTCGAGGCAGAGGATATAAAGACGAAATTCCGAAACATTGGTCCTGAAAGATTTCGGTCATCGGCCTGACAGAGAGGCATGCAGTATTGTCGTGTTCGCAACTGAGGGCAGCATCTATGACGATGAGACTGCATTATTAACGTTCACTGCACTGGCGTAGGTGATCGTCTCGGTGTCGTTCTAAATATTAGTTCGTGGTCCGTCAATGGTCCGTCATCTGCGTGGCTGCTTTTTGAGGTTCGGGACAAGCTTGGAGACAATTCTGAGAGCTGTACAGTACAAGATACATGGAGGCCTTCTGCATTTGTTGTGATTGCTCATGAGTCATGACTCGATGCCTTGAAAAGAATTTGTCTTGCGCTTTCTGATGACTCCAATCCAGCCTCTGAGATCCTATGGAGCAGAGGCAAGTTCGGATGAGCGTCTGAACTCAATCGCAAGTCGCAAGCGGGCCTCATGTCCGGGAGATCACTCGCAGTCAGTGACCACTGCACATCAAATCTCTTCGAGTGGGTAGCGGGCTGCTCAGACCCGGCGACGATCCAGCCATCCAATTCTCTGCAGCTGGCTTATGTGGCGGTCTTGCTACAATCAGACTGGGCGTTGCCCTTGTTCTCGTAGTATCTCTTCCATGGACATCGAGACTCACTACCATGATCATGAGGCGCTGGGCTCTCACGTCTCACTCTCACTTCGAGTTCAACCTCTCCTCGACAACGATGGCACCTGCAGCCGCGAAGCTCAACGAAGCAAAGAGGACTCCTCGTTCACAGCAGACTTCTGAGCCCCCAGAGTGTCGTATAAGTGCGAGAGCATGGTGTAGAGTTCTCTTTTGCTATATAGAAGAGCTATATAGAAGAGCGGGTTATGGTGCGTTATTCATTCTCTTCAAGTCTACGGGCCATAACCGTCCTCTTCAGCACTCGAAGCCAGTCGAGAAGTCTTCCCGTGCGCTGGGGAAGACATTAGAAGAAATCCTATCAAAGCCGTCAATCGGATCCGGCTTTCCGTTAACTTGTGGAGGAATGATGGAGAACAGAGTCACGCTTGAGCTGACGGAGAAGGAGAGGACGAAGAAGACGTATTGAATGTGCTAAGATCCGGCACACGGAATCTCGAGGGGCCTATACGAAAGGGGTACCTGGTACGTTTCCATCGTTTGAAGTGCATGTACAAGTTGTGTGCAACTGACGACTTCTTCAGCGTGCCAGCTATACTGAATCCTGCGTTGGATTTATGCCGATCGGAAGGCAACGTGAATGTGACCGGCTAGTTGAACGATAAAACAAGCACTGCCGGGTTGCATAGGGTCTGCTTCAACCTCGAAGTCTCAGTATCGATAGTGCTCCAGGCCCTGAGTGTCAACCACCTCCTCTTTGACCCCCTTTTACATCTGAACGAGCACTCCGTCTAGGGCCTGCTCTCGGTCACAGGTCACCTGTCCCATCCGCAGCGACTCTGACTTCTCTATCCTCCCTCGATGAGCATGTTGAAATGTGGCTTTGCCTCACTCTTCCCACCGGTTATCCTAGGTCTTCATCGCCTCGTCTACCCGGGCCATCCATCCATCCGAATCTCACGCAGGAAGTCTGAAAACGAGGAGTACTTTCCGATTGTCGAAGACTGTGCACAACATGCCATCCATATTTAAAGTAGGTTGAAAGTTGTCGTGTTTAGGTATTGCTTATGCTTATCCAAGATAGACCAATGTGCTTGAGCTAATCGGAGCGAGCAGGCGCCAATTCGGTAAATCAAGCAAAAAAAGTCTCTCCTGAATTCCGATGAATAGAGACGGAAGTCAGATCTCTACCCGACACCTATCTTCATCGTGCCGTGATCCTAAGCTCGCCCTACGACTGCATCGTGACATCGATCTCCTCAACTGGTATGTCATATGAGCTCTACCTTTTTGTGTGCGATCCTTAATTTAAATCCTAGGAGAGCTGTAGGGTGATGAAAGAGGCTTGGAAGAAAGCCGTACATTGCACCTTCGGTTTCTAGAGTCCTTGACGAACTGTCCTGTATGTCCTCGAAATTTGGTTTCGTCCGTTCTGCGATATTTATGGTCCTCAAGAGTAGATACAAAGGAACGAACTGAATGTTTGAGAAGAGTAAATTACGTCAACACAGGCCTTGAATAATATTCTGTCAAGCACTCGAGTCATCGACGGTCATCTGAGCTATGCCGCAACCGAGTATCCTCGCCGCAACCGCGATCATCCGCTACTTCTGTGCATTTTATCAAAGCTGAGATCTACTGGCACGCATGCGTTGCCGAAACTAGATGGATTCAATATCTCATCTTCGAAGTGACTTCTCCTCGACTCGAAACTACACCCGGGAAAACGCGTCGGTCACATTGTGACGGACGCGTTTTCCATTACTCTGGCACTCTGATGCCATCACCATCCAGCTCCAAGGTTGTGTACGAAGCTCGTCGCAGTGGTCGAAATTCGAAAGCAAAGCTAGTCATTGACAATCAGTAACTCTTTGACGGTAACCCAGAGGCACGTATTGAAATTAGCGCTAGGCGCAGGCCCTGCGAAGTTATCACTAAAATTTTCCCTGCCCGTGACTCAAACAACAACAAAAAGCTGTCCATACAGTTGCTGAGCAAGAATATGAGGAATTTAAAGGTTCAGTTGTCGCTGTGTGTTGAATCGCACTTTTGATAGTCTGATGTATCATGAGTTGGTGAAAAGAGACGGCGAGAGCTCTGTCGTAGTCTCGTCTACTGTACAACGCGAAATGATATGCTACAAAACTCGGTCGATGAATTGCATCCATCAATCCTGCTGCGGGCCTGACGAACAACAGCTCCTATTGAAGCAAAGCCTACTTACATACAACGGACACCTCGCGTCCTATACCGCTCATTCAAGGCTTACTGTTCATACCTCGTCAGCCACCAGAAACACGTCAGCATCAACGACCCGGCCCTTGGTGCTTTCAATTCGTTCAACGCAACTACGTAGACGACTAAGATTCCATCCAGTGAGCCATCGATCATTGATGGCTAGGGTCTGCACTCCGCGGCCTTTAAGCTTTCTCTTATTAAGACACGTCAATAACCGTGATCGACTCTGTTCCCAAAGGTTTGTCGGGTTCGATGGTCCACAATCCTGATCACCATTAGAGTCACGTGCAATTCGAGTATCAGGATAAGACCTGGTGCTCACCTTTTCTGTTCTCATGTGGTCCGAAGTCCGAATGCAGAGAAACGATAAGCGGGGACAGAGGTTGGATGATGAGAGAGTCGTGAAGAAGTCCTCCCCGATAACACCGTGAAGATCGAGCGAAACTAGACTGTTCATGTTTGCGAGGAGAGTATTCCATCGAAGACCCATGGCGTGCCAGTGGTCGAGTTCAATAGTCAGATGTTCGAGCTTGGCTAATTGAATTATGGTCTGATCGACGACCTGGGTCCAGTCCGGTTCGACGTCACGAAATTCGTCAGGGTAGTGTAACTTCGGTTCGCAAACGATACTGAGAACGTGCTTGCAAGTGATATCTAGGGCCGATCGCGTTCCTGGATATGTGTAAGTAATGGTACTGAAGCGAAACTCGATTGCCGCATGTGACGCTTGTGCCATGCAAGACGAAAGGTGGGCTGGTAAGGGAGGCATTCGGTCAATGAATGGCACGGTATGATGGACCTCTGATAACAAGGGTGCATGGACGAAATGAGAAAGAAGGTCGAATGCAGATGATGTGTCAGACACAACAAGCCTCCGAAGCTGTTGCGCAGTTATGGTACCCCGCGGTTGAAGAGCCTGTGGCACAGAGGTGATGATTGCTCCAGCAACGTCGAGGGAGTTCAGGCTGGGACAGTGCGTCATCAGGCCTATAATGTTGACAATGCTGACTCCCGGTTTCGGTGTTGGGTATAGATAGGCAGGATATGCAAGGAGTAAATGACGAAGAGAAGCGGGGAAGATGCAATTCCACTCCCCCTCCAACCTGCAGTCGTAAAGCTCGAGGGTCACTAACGAGGATAGGTGCTGTAACGGGGGGAGAGAATGTGTCGGAGCAGTGGAATGTGAACAGTGCACCATTAACTTGGTCAAGTTTGGCATTGATGCTATCAATAACTCTGCTGTACAGCCTGAGCGTATGCCTGAAAATACGGCCTCTGTCACCCCAAGTCTGTCGATGCTCCAAGAGCTAATCGGAGAGGGTGGATTGAACGTGGACCACAGGTTGTGCGTGCATTTTTTGGATTGGTCGTCAGAAGTGATGATGTTGATCTCTTTTGCACGCCACATGCTACGCAAGAGAAGATTTTTGTACGCAAGGAGAAATTGGGCGGATGAGGGCATTTGCAAAGAAAGGGAACCGTCTTTGCATAGAGAGAGATAGCGGTCTACTGTGGTTTGATTCCACGCGAAATTGATTGACCTCCAGAAGCGAGAATCCTCGCGTATTATCCTAGTCCAGCGAGAACACCTATGAGTGGGTATCAACACGGAAGATATGGATAATAGAGAAAGCCAGACGCACACATGCATTAAATGTTCCCAGTGACACGGATCGATAAGGGGTCCATTACCCATGATTGCTGAGACAGTGGCCAGCAAAATCTCGGCCACAACTTCGTCGGGAAGGCGGCCGATAGGTATATGCAAGTTCGATATTTGATTCAGGGTTGCAGAGGCCAGATTCAAGTACAGTGACATCTCACTGAAGATAGGAGCATGTATGGTGCGCGATCCGTTTTCAACCTGGCGACTGTAAGGGTCGGGTTTTGGAGTCAGTTTGCATTGTACGAAGCAAAGCAGGCTAAAGAAAGAACCTACGCGTCGTTCAAGGTCCTCTCTAGGACATCCATAAGCTCCGCCATCGATATTTGAAGCGACTGCTCTTGAGCTGACAGCTCCATTCGACCAAGCTGATCGCTGACATCCACATGGCATGAGGGTCGACGGGTGTAAGAATTGAGTTTTCTCGAGTTGGCGAACGCGACGAAGGAGGATCTCGGTCCAATTTACAAGTCTACAACAAAAGTCTTGAATGCCTGGATGAACGAAAACCTCAGCATGTAGGAAAAATGGGGAACGCTGGGTTTTGCCTACGAGCTTGAGCGCGAGTGCGCCTTGCTGATCAGCCTGAGGACTCAGGCCTCACGGCCGGGAACGGGAGCACCGCTTATCACTCTCGGTGAGCCAGAGCTCTTTTAGAGGATTCGGGTCGTCGCAATGGCCTGGCTGAACCAACTGGGACGGCGACGTGATGGATGCAGCTCGACGCGCCGTCGGGCACTCGGACTGGCATCCTCCTTCCCAGAGATCCAAACTGTACTACAAGCGACTGCAGTGCGTCATCGTGGCATGCTAGATTGATAGTATTGGTAAAGAGACACTACAAGATAATAATATGCATCAGAGAGGCGCTACTAGGCTGTATGTTTGTCGTTCAATATACATGACTCCCTGCAGGAGCATATAAACTCTATTAGAGAGGGCTAGGTCGACCTCTCAAAAGGGAGGATAATAACCAGCAGCCAGCAGCCAAAAAGATCGGGAAGTGTTGCCTTATTGTAACCAAGCGGATGAGGTACTAGACATGACATCCATATATGCAGTCCGTTTAGCCGAGTCGATTGCATCGCAGGCCGGCATGAGAACACCATATCCGAGTCGCCTGCCAGACCATGCTACCGCTCGTTTGCGCCCTAGAGGATTGATCTCTCAGATTACAGTCACTTCAAACCCTGTGAGGTGTTGTTAGAGTGCTTTCAACCTGCCAGATCTATCGATCAAATAATTATTTGAGACGTACGTACTTCGGGAATGCCGGTCCAAAAAGTAAAAGGCGTTAATCAAACGATATGCCTGCATTTGACGATGGAGTGCATACGAAGAGCTCGTGTTTTCGGTAAGGAAGGCAGCGCTACATTGTAGGAATTAGAGCGAGCACGCAATGAGAAAGAAGACAGGGTAGCACCTTAAAGGGTGTCAGGAAAGTCATCGACAAAGCGCGACGTAGCGCTCTTTTATCGAGACTCAGGAGCTCTCTTGATCAATTCATTTGAGAGAATGATGGAAGTCTTAAGAGGCATGTCGAATTCACATTCTGCGTCATCGCCTGACGCTAGCGACATGACGACTGCGATCGGACTTGCAAAGAAGTTGAGAACGTATGCAGAGACAAACCCGTCTCTCAGGGACGTACTTTTACACATAAAGCTGAGCTCATACTTCGAACGAACTGGGATTCGATCTCGTTGTTCCATAGTGATATAAAGACATCTGACGTCACTTCGTCAGAACAACGAGTAGGCGAGAAATTATAGAATATACCGAATCAGAGCCTCAATTTTTGATACTGAAGTCGTGTCTGATAACGTGCATCATACGTCGCAATCGTCTGCATCATGATCGAGGAAGAGGCACATCGGCATGGTTTCAAAGCCTTTGGTTGTACACTCTTTGTGGCTCGCTATGTTCAGGACAACCTTCGTGAGAAGCTGGTCTGGCAGAGAAGAAAGGTCTAGAGCTTGGTTACTCAGTGCCTTTCCTAGATGATCATGTCTTAACCCGCGTGAATACAAGCAAGGCTCATGTGTGGACGCGTCGAGCGGGTACATGCATCGTCGCCGATGGCAGACTGTCTCGTTCCAGATGGAGGAATGATTGCCGAAAGAAAGTGTCCATGCAAGCGAGGCATAGTTGAGCTTCTTCGTAGAAATTCTGATTAGGCGGGGAGAACTTCAGTGCGTATATGAAGACGATAGACTAGAACATACTTTTTTATTTTTTATTTTTATTTTTTTGAGACGTGCAATGAGCGCAAAGGTGACAGTGATAAGCTTCTCCGCTAGTGTGGCGAAAATGTTCTCGGTCGATCCTGGGGGGAGAACGGGATCAGTGAGTGCCCCGGTGCCGCTGATCATGACCCCCCACTTTGAGTCGTTGGTCGAGCTGCAGACGAAATGAGCGTTGGCTGAGGATCGAAGATTGTGAAATGAAGACACACCAAGGACATTACAACAGACACAGATCAGGACTGCTCTGTTAGCAGCGATAGCTCGAGACCTTAGTTCGTCTCTTCTAGGAGGCATGCCCAACGATACGTAGGACATAGGAGGTTCTTGTCATTTATTCGATGTATCGCGTGTCTGCCTTTTTCGCGACCATATTGTGTGTCGGGTCCGTCGTTTCAAACGGTGGCGATGGCCTAGAGGTCGATTCGCGATACATTTGTAGAGTTCTCGTAACTTACAAAAAGTATCCGGCTGTAGGAAAGGATACTGATAGGATGCGTCGATGGTTTCAAGTTCCGACCTCAGCTGCTCCTCATCGCCAACGATGACCTCCCGCATACTCGAGATGTCCGAGCCACCATGTATGTTCTTCAAAATCATTCAAGAATAAAGCGTTGACAAGACTGAAGATGTAGGAATTTCTATTTTTAGGGGAATCCATATCACTGCCGGCGCCGTCTATCATTTTGGATCAGCTGATCCAGTTCTGTAAAGGTCACAATCTGCCAACTTATTCCTTCATCTCAACCCACTCCTTTTACCTCGAGTTGTAACCTCACCTCTGAGCGAGTCCGGTGTACCTGCTAGCCCCGTGCCGGCGAATCGCACCTTCAATCTCTGGCATCACAAGTCGAGACGATCACTGGCAAAGTCCTGCTTCGTCCCCCCAGGTAGATTGCTCTCAAGGCTCTCAGATTGAAATAGCGTCATTGACCCCATCCTCTAGTCTCCCTCGCTTGATCATGTGATCCATGCCATCGATCTTGCCAGTCGAAGATGCCGTCGCACCAGAAGACAAAAATGGTGGCTTCCGAGTTGGTTCGTCATCGCCCGCTGAACTCATATATCCCATCTGATCACTTCATATCAGAGAGCGTCGTAGCTTCAGCTTCTCTTGGGACTCGATCACCAAGCTCGTTTAAAATGCCTAGGAGACCGCAAGATTGCTCGGTCACACCGGCGAAGCAAGTGCGTCCGCAGTTCACTACAACTTTCCCTCACTCACTCGAGCCGCGTTCAGTGTAACAGGCCGTGCTTTTCATGTACTGAACCTGTCCGTAACGACCAGTCCTGGTTCGTATCCGAAACCGGCCAATACCAACTTTCGACCCAGGACCTGGATAGTCCGATCACCCAAGGCTTAGTTGAAGCAGAATTCTCCTCTGAACCAAGGTCTGTTTGGTGCTGTTCCGCAGTCATGCCCATACTAACTTTGTCTCAAGCTCGTTGTGACCAGACGACAATGCTGCCCTAGTCTTGCACCAAAATTCCTGGAGGACCAACTTGCGCTTCGCTCACTCATGCCTCGCTTCTCACATTTTGGGCGCAAGATCGTCATTAGTTGCATTATGCACGACGCGCGTCGCCCTCATTGAAATCCATGCCATTTCCCTCAACCGCCAACAAGCAATATTCCCATTGTGTGATGCATCATGTGGCGAAAGATGAACATGAAGAAACTCCGCAGACATCAATCGCAGTTATAAGTAGAGGAGCAAAAGCATGACGTGGGATACTCCCTGCGTATGATATGTACGTGTCGCCTTCAACACTCTCGTTATTCTCATTTCTGACTTTCTCTATAGCGCATCAATTCGGCTGCAAGGTCCCTGTTCTGTCTGAAAGAAAGCTTTGGGCGGTGACTTCGACTCAGAAGAACCCGATTGAAATAATTCGAACAGTCTCCGTAGATGTACGAGGCTAATCATGACGTTTACAACGTCCTTCTACCCAGGTACTCCGACCAATGTGTATTTTTCGCTCCGAAAATCCCTAACTCTGTTCAACATACAGTCCGACGAAAGCAAAAATAAAAGGATGATGTCATCATAATTTTCTGGCAGAAAACTCAAAGGGCCAACTTGGTACATTAAAACGTCCGTCCCTCCACCACTCGTTAAGGATTGTCAAGACCTTCCGCCGGAGACTGAAACTATGACGCTGCGTTTAAATTGGTCACTGCAGAAAATGCTCGAGTTGGATGACATACTGGGAGCCATGGTAGAGCAGAGCAAAAAACCCTCGGACGGACCGATCTTCACCCTGGAGCACTGTTTGGTGACGCCAAGCTCAAGAGCGAGATTAGTAGGGCTGTAGGAAGAACTAATGAACGTACTTGAGGCGAGGATGTGTGTGTAGGGGGGTACAGAATTTTGGCGATGACAGGGATTGGGTTATTATGAGTGTAGGTCATGCTTGAATACGCCTTGTTCCGTTTCAGCATGGCACGAGATAGTGAAGCCTGACAAAAGCAGAAAATGATAGATAAAATCCCAAATTAATCACCGCGCAACCCATAGCCAGAACGTTTATAGCGAGGGATGGCGGAGATAGGAAAAGGCGACAAGACTCCATACACCGGATGATCGCACGCGATGCAAACGACATACGAGGCCTCGGAAGAAAAATACACTACCCCCCAGATCAGACACCAAGCCCTTGAGCCAAGTGCAATAGTCGCCCGAACAAGGCAGCAGCGAAAATAAAAGAAAACGCATCACCCGAAGCAATCCAAAACTGGAGCCCAGTAGGGGACAACCCATACGGGATCAGCAAGCCAAGCCCAACGACCGTCCCGACGACACACCAAGACCGACACGCGGTGCTAGAATGTGCCACGGGAGTGATCACGAAGCAAGGCTCTGTGCAGGAAAGGGGAGGGGGGGAGGAGAATGCGGAATTCCGACGAATAATGCCGTGGTTATAT
>KV428349.1:0-17521 GCA_001632355.1 Sistotremastrum suecicum HHB10207 ss-3 | reverse complement strand
AACTGTCAGGAATCGAATATGGAAGTTTAAGTTCGCAAGATATTGTTTGTACTTGTTGCGCTCCTTTGCGGCTAGCTGCCAGTGGTCATGCCCGCCGAAACTCGGCGCCGGCATCCCCAAAATGGTCGTTACCTGCACTCTCCTTCCCAGAGGCTCCTCCGGTCTGCCGCTGCGATATCACAGTACGGGGGAATCGAGAGAATATAATATAATCATTATTTGTATGTGTTTATGTGATTCAGTTAAGCGAACGTTCAACGCGGCGACCGGAGGGAGCCTCTGGCGAAAAATGGCATCCGCCTCGCGCTCCGATGTCCCACGGCTCGTTTTGGTAAGTCACGGGTGTACATCAGCAAATTTGCAAAACGCATAATAAGGTAGACGGGGAGTGTCGCTTCACGTCGCTGAGATGTATAGGAACTAGATTGCATTGAAATTCTGCATTTAAGCTTGAACTAGATCCCAAGCCGAACGGTGAGTATCTGCTGCAATATGGGTACTCGAAATGCTTGACTCTCTCGACATGACGTTAGTTCTCCTTCGAGGAGTGTCTTGGAAGTTTGGAAACACCGTTGACATTTGTGCTGTATTGCGACAGGTCAACTCACCCTCGCAACAGCGCGGCAACACGAGGGCAGAAATTTGGGTAATGGTCATTTTATGTTTATTTCATGCAGACTGTGCTTGTTTATTTTGACACCACAAAGACCAAGAAATTATATTAATCATCAAATCTCAAAATTCGGTGCCATCCGACTGCTAACAAATCGTTTGAAAGCTGCCTCTCGATTGACTTTGAACGTTCAGAGGAATGTGTGACGCTTCGTGACGAAACGTTCCCAAACGAGCCGTGGGACATCGGAGCGCGAGGCGGATGCCATTTTTCGCCAGAGGCTCCCTCCGGTCGCCGCGTTGAACGTTCGCTTAACTGAATCACATAAACACATACAAATAATGATCATATTATATTCTCTCGATTCCCCCGTACTGTGATATCGCAGCGGCAGACCGGAGGAGCCTCTGGGAAGGAGAGTGCGTTACCTGTAACTTGGATTTTTTCGCCAATCCTCGTAGCTTTATACGTTCAAATCCAATGATGCCACTATTCGTATGATCCTGGTAGCCCTTTAAAAAGCCACCCACTCTTCGTCTGCGGCAGGGGCGAACGCAACCCCTCGGCCGCAGCTGCGGTGCCTTTTCCATCACATGGCTCAACCTGAACGGACGCTGCTACTTCGATCAACCGCAGCTCTCGAGTCAACATTAGTACTACATAAGAGAGACCGTCTTTGTGTTCAAAGTCCTGTGGTTGCTCGCTATGGACGACAAAAGCAATCTCACTCTCCCACTCTACCCTGATCAGACTAGTCCCAGGCAGGGTTCAGCAGGACGCAACAGTACTATGAGTACTACTATCTCAAGATGGTTGAAGATGGGGATACTGGCGGGCGTGTCGTTTTGTTATATATGGATGCACAGGGATGCAAAAGGGGCCACACCCACTGTTAGTCTCAACTTGAAGTCGGGTGAATTTTCTTGGGATAAGGTGAGTATGTCCTCTCCTAGCGACTCATCATAGATTCTTACCTAGATATTACCAGCTTACCCCCAATACAACGTTAGATTGGGTGAACTGCTTTGATAAGTTCCAATGTGCCCGGCTGGAGGTGTGTGAAATGGGACGACAGCCTTACCAGAATCTCAACAACTAAGCACAGGTTCCCCTGGATTATTCCAAACCAGACGGGGAGAAAGCCGCCGTAGCGGTAATTCGTTTGCCGTCAAAATATCCTGTGGGCCATAAGAAATGGCGCGGCCCCATCTTATACAATCCCGTTAGTGAAAAACGCGTCTTACGTCGGGCAATAATCCTAATCTCAATGAGAAGGGAGGACCGGGGGGCTCAGGGGTTGGACTGGTATTGTTAGCTGGCCAGGCATTCTCGGCAGTCATCGGTGATGACTATGATCATGTCGGATTCGACCCTCGAGGCATCGGTGCCACCACACCTGCTGTGAATGCATTCCCACTTCCGGCTGAACGAGCCACTTGGAATTTGAGAGCCGGGCCTCTGGTCAACGAAACCGCGGATGCGCTGGCGGTTGCTTATGCCAATACCAAGATTCTTGGACAATTGGTGGAACAGCGTACGAAGCATGCCGCCCAGCATGTTTCTACGGCAATTGTCGCCAGAGACATGCTATCCATAACTCGAGCATACGGGCGCGAGAAACTCCTTTATTGGGGATTCAGCTACGGCACAGTCCTCGGAATAACGTATGGATTTTCTTAATGCCTTGATTGATCCCATTCTCACATTCATGCTTCAGCTATGCTTCAATGTTCCCAGTAAGTACAACCCAAATATCTCGGGAGCAATATGCTCATTGCTGTTCAAGAACAACGTAGAACGGCTCATTGTTGATGGTGTGTAGTGATATCCAACATGGTCTCTGTCTTTCTTCATCGCTTTATAGGCGTGGTGGATACATACAACTATTACCAATGTGCGTACTTTGCTTTCTCCTTACCCAACACCTTCCTCATTCATCCTCACTCGATAGCCTCTTGGTCAAACAACCTTTTGGATGCGGACAAGATCCTTCCTTTCCTGTACAAAGAATGCGCTGCTTCTAAAGCTTGTCCCCTCCATGAATCCACGCCTGAAGCGGTCGGCAAACGAGTGCAATCCATTCTCTCGAACTTGAAGACTCACCCGTTGCCGGTCGTGGATGGAGACGCCTATGGCATCGTGGATTACAAGATGGCCTGGAGTCTTCTTTTCGTCTCGCTCTACTGTAAGTCTAGCTGTTAAGCTGACCGAGAAGTCCGTAGACGACTCAAACCAAGAATTCGACACTGGGGCCGACAAGATGTGAACCAAGGATGAGAAAGAATAAAAGGAGTTTTGTTGATTTTCGAGTTCAGACAAGTTTTAGCAGTAGAGAGAGGGATTGGATTGGTACTTTAAATCGGTCAATACATGCATGTACTTATAGTATTTCGAATGCAGTAACTAACCAATGAAAATCTGTGAGAGAGTTTGGCCTGGCCAAGGCCTACATGAGTGACTACAGGAGGGTGCGAAGCAACATGATTGAATACAAAAGAGCCGCGCATTTGACAGTCTGATAGGAGTCCTTTCACAATATCCAATGGGCGAGTAGCTCGAGGTCTTCGATGGCGGATCCTTCAGAGAAGGGGGAGGTTTGGGCAAGGACATAAAGCCATTTATAAGAGCATGACGTCGGAGCGTGTGGGAATGATGATTAATGCGATGATTGAGCATGTGGAAGTGTGATGGCGATTGTGAATATCGAAAAATAAGGAGTGTAGGTCGCCATTTCGAGTGTGTCGGCGGTGTCGAGGCTAGATGGGGACATTCGGACGATGCGTGAGAACGCGAGGGGAGCGGGATGGCATGTTGTAGGATCGATATATGGGTAGAGTGGATGTCGAGGACGTAAAGAATGACGTTGAAAGGAGGGTAGGTGGTCGAGACGATGATGGCAAACGAAGTCGAAAGTCGTAGGTCGGAGTTTGAATTCTCAACGTGATCACGGTCATTTTAGACGCTGGGCTCATCGAAGCGAAAATGAAGGCAAAGACGAATATGAACGACTCAACGGTGAGCTAAGGTAGGATACCTTACATCTACAACCCTTACACTGTTTTCCCGATCGTAGCATCTTTACTTGCGGATGTCGAAAAAGGAGACGGCCGTGCTCTTTATGGTCTTGCTAAATCGCCCGATGCATCGTTCGAATGCAAATGTGGAGATACAGATATTTGGCCCGAAGTGGCAAGAGCAGAAACTACTTTCGCCGTTGCGTGTGGAGATGGAGATGATGTTTCGGGAGAAAGTTTGGATTATTTGAGAAGTTTCTATGAGGAGTTGTCTGAAGTTTCTGTGTTTGCGAATATCTGGATGCAGATTCATGTGAGCTGCGTGTGAGTGACGTTCTATCGCTAAGCTTATAGAGAGTGCTGAACGTGGCTCACATAGGGGATGGCAAGTTCGTCCTGCTGAAAGGTACACTGGAAAGTTCCAAGGCAACACTAGCTTCCCTCTACTTTTGATTGGAAATACAGCAGGTGGGTAAAAATATCTGATGCAGTGAATTTCGGACGCTCACCAAAACCGTCCTTTCAGACCCTGTGACACCTTTATGGGCGTGAGTGTTCCCGTTTCATAAGTGTTATCCTTACTAAAATGAGCCTGTCAGCGCGAAAAAGATGTCCAAAGGTTTCCAAGACGCAGTAGTTTTGACTCAAAATAGCGCTGGGGTCCGTCTCTTTCATTCTTACCATCTTGACGCCTTCTAGTCCTAACTACATCTCCAGCACTGTTCACTCTCGGCACCATCAGTCTGCACTGCGAAATACATTCGCGATTATTTCCGCGAGGGCACGCTTCCGGCTGAGGGGACTGTGTGCGAGGTTGAAGCTCATGCTTTCCCTCCAGATCTTCAACCTTCGATGCAGGCTAACGAACTTACGGCTGCGGATGCTCCGTTGAGGAATGCGATGAGAGAATTGAGTGATGCGTTCGAGGTCCCGAGATTAGGTCATATTTGAGGACGAGTGTAAGGTTGACCAGGAAGAAGTCTCCCCACTCAATGTGATATTACAAAACCAATGCCTTAATTCCATTGCATCTTTCGCTACAGCTCTAGTCATTGCCTTCAGGCTTGTGCCTTTAGCAAGGCCTTTAGTCGGTTTGGAAACTGTTGGCGAAATTCACGTTTTCGGTGGGAGTCACTTTGACGCTCAACTTCAGCTCTTCTCCTCTGTTGCGTAGTATTGCGTGGCACCGAAGTTGGGTTATGCCCTTCAATGGTCCCCATGCTACGTAGCCTGCGGCCCTTCGGGGTGACGTAGACCCGGTCGTTCCAATATGGGGACCTAGTACCGTCTAATACCACCACCACCACCACCTCCCTTGACGCTCACTTACATGACCACCACACTCGAAATATCCATGTTCGAAATACCACAATCTACCTCTACCATATTGCACGGGATCAGATAACATCCCTAGGGAAAATCATACACCCGGTTATTGAGGCCAGGGTTTGTTTCAGGAGCACATGGACTCCTATAAGCTCCAACGGCGCCGCAGTATCTTTGACGATGCCGAAACTCACCGTTGCCGTCGAATGCAACTCTGAACTTGCTCTGAACCATGGAGAAACAGAGCGCACCTAAGCTGCCTGTGGACGTTATTGACCCTCAGGTTGAGGGTCGAACCTCCCAGTCTGAGCGCAGAGGCAGGACGGCGACTCGGTGGCTCAAGATTGCAGTCGGGACATTCGTGGTGCTCTCTTATTTGCATTGGCGCGGTGCTGTAGTAGACTGGCATGGAACGACCAGTGAGGAGTCCTTATCGGCAGAATTCTCTTGGGAACAGGTATGCAGATCGTTTTGTCAAAATGAGGGCTTGAAATGCTGATAGCGTCCGCTAGCTTGTCCCAAGTGAGAAATTCAATTGGGCGCCGTGCTACGAGAAGTTTCAATGCACAAGACTTTCAGTGAGTACAAGACCTGGTATATTAACTGCTGAGGCTGACATTTCCCAGGTACCTTTGGACTATGCCAAGCCGGAGGGTTCCAAAGCAGCAATTGCTGTCATTCGTTTCCCTTCCAAGTACCCAGTGGGTCACGAAAAGTGGCGGGGACCCATACTGTACAATCCCGTACGTCTCCCCTTCCTGTTATATGACGCGTCTCAATTATAGATAACCAGGGAGGTCCAGGCGGTTCAGGCGTCGACTTCTTGACAGCACCTGGACTCGCTGACGGTTTTGCCAGCGTCATTGGCGACGATTACGATCACGTCTCCTTCGACCCTCGTGGCATTGCATATACAACACCTCTGGCTGAAATATTCACTACACCCGCCGAACGTGCTACCTGGAATCTTAGAGACGGTCCTTTGATCAATTCCACCGACGATGCGCTCTCCATCGCGTATGCGCAATCGGTCATTCTTGGGAAGCTCGCAGAGGAACGTATCAAGGATGTTGCGGAGCATGTTTCTACGGCGGTTGTGGCGAGAGACATGTTGTCTATCACCCGTGCTTATGGACGGGAAAAGATTCTTTATTGGGGCTTTAGTTATGGAACTGTCTTGGGAATAACGTGAGCTTTGTGATCGTTGCTTGAAAGCCATATTCTAACATTTTTGGGCCAGTTATGCTTCGATGTTCCCCGTATGTACACTCATCTTCATCTCAGGATCTCAGTAATAAATTCGTGCAGGATAATATTGAAAGGCTCATTGTCGATGGTAGGTTCTCCCATGCGTAGTCCTTTCTTGTGCTCATCGCCTTGCAGGTGTTGTGGATACCGTCAACTATTACAAAGGTAGGCTTTACCTTGATGAGAGTGTCACCGTGACTGAATGCGTCTCAAAGCTGCATGGTCGAACAATCTTTTGGATACAAACGCGGTTCTCTCGCTCATCTGGGAATCTTGTGCTGCTTCCTCCGCGTGCCCTTTACACGAGCCCACTCCCGAAGCAGTCGAAAAGCGTGTCCTGTCTGTTATAGACAGTCTGAAGACGAACCCTCTACCAATAGTCAACGGCGCAGACTACGGCGTCCTAGATTGGGATATGGCATGGAAAGCCTTCTTCTTCCGGCTGTACAGTCCCTTCGACGGTATACCCCAGTTCTTCAGCTCGCTAGCCGATTTGGAACGCGGCGACGGACGAGCAATGTATCACAGCGCAAAATTCCCCGATACTTCATTCGAATGCAAGTGTGATGGAAAGAGAGTTCGACCTGGTCCTTTGATTCTCGAAACTTGGTTGCCGATCGCATGTAGTGATGGGGATGATGTTACTGGAGAGGATCTCTCTACGTTGAAGAAGCATTACGAGGAGATATATGAGACATCGGCGTTTGCTAACTTCTGGTTCAAGCTTCATACTGCCTGCACGTGAGTCTGCTGTTCAATTCAGCCGCTTTGCGATTTTAACCTTGACTCACCATTTTAGTGGATGGCGTGTTCGTCCCGCTGAGCGATTCGCAGGTCCTTTCGTGGGGAATACTAGCTTCCCTCTTCTTTTCATTGGAAACACAGCAGGTACGCATTCATTTCACTCGGTCTCACACGGCGTCTAATAACACTCCCGAAGATCCCGTGACTCCTCTTTGGGCGTACGTCTCACCCTTTCAAACGCACCAAACCGCGAAGAACTAACATCCTCTCTTACAGTGCGAACAAGATGTCCAAAGGATTCAAAGACGCAGCACTCTTAACTCAAAACACACCAGGGGTGAGATGACGTCACACTCTTCGACTTCTTAAGCGGGAACTAACGGTCATGAACTTCTAGCACTGTTCCTTAGCGGCTACTTCCTTGTGTACCGCAAAGCACGTCCGTGGCTACTTCCGCGATGGCACGTTACCTTCCAACGGAACTGTGTGCGAAACTGCCGAGCATATTTTCCCTCCTGATAATGCATCGCTCGTCCCTAAGAAGACTCTGTCAGCTGATGAAGAAGTGTTGTATGAGGCCATGCGAAGCCTAAGCAATAGTTTTGCACCTCCTCGACTCGGATTCTGAACATGCAAAAATCCGACTGATATGTCAAAACGGGCCTCTCAAGGGTCTCAACTGGAACCAAATCACCCACACTCAAGTCTATAGTAAATCTCAATCATCATTGTATTGATACAGTCGTTTCATATTCGTTGTAAAACACATGAGAAGCGATATGACTAGTAATTATTATCTGTACAACTTTTCAGTCCGTGACCTCAAGACCAGCCTAGTGCGCATGAGGGACCAAGACGGCACGGAATTTAGCCTTGCCAGACATCATCGAGTCGAAAGCCTTGTCGACATCGTCCAACGAGAATCTGATGAATATATGAGTATCGCCTCGATGCAATTCGAGCAGAGAAAACACACCTTTCGATGAGACACTTGACATCAGTCAATTGACTGAAAGCAAGGGTGTCCTCGGAGTCTCCGGCATCACCAGAAGGCCAGCCACGGACGTTGAGACGTTTTTGGATGATGGGCAAGGTGGGGAAGTTGATATCGCCAGCAACTGAGAAAAGGAATGCTCGTTAGTATGAGTGACAATGAATGCGCCATATATTACATACCGGCAAGGATGAGAAGGGTACCACCGGTACGGAGACCGTTGAGGAGGGTGGGGATGATGGTGGGGCTAGGAGCGGTACAGATGACGACCTTTGCGCCTCCCAATTTCTGGAGCTCTTCGGCTTGATCAACCTTTGAGCTATCAAGATAGATGTGCGCTCCGAGCTGCTTGGCCAGTTGTTCTTTGCCTCCTGACGAAGAGAGAGCGACGGTGCGGTAACCCATCTTGTGGGAATACTGAATGGCAAGATGGCCGAGACCTACATGAATGCGGTCAGGTGCTGGATCTCAGATACTTGGACGAATTACGCACCTCCAATACCCTGGATCGCAACGATGTCACCGGGCTTCACATCCATGTGACGCAATGAGTTGAAAGTCGTCACTCCTGCGCACAGGAGAGGTGCGGCCTCAGCGGGATCTAATTCTTTTGGAACGGCAGCGATAGCTTCTGTCCTGAGATAGACGTATTCCGCATCTAAGAAGAGATGGATCAATAAAGATAAGGAGGTGGCGTGTCAAGATCGGCTTACATCCGCCATCAGTGAGAATACTTTAAAAAGAAAGATAACGTTTGAGAATTTGGGGGACAAATGAAATGTACGACGAACTGACCCGTTGATGTTCTCTTTCTCGCAAGTTACGTGATCGCCAACTTTGCAGCTTGTGCAGACGCCACAATGACCGCCGTGCCAGCCTAAAATTTTATCAGCATATATGCTCCACCTGAGGCACGGTTAAAATATAGCTGACCTCCACCAACGCGATCACCGATCTTCCAACGTGTCTCGGTGTCGGGGATCGCGGCGACTTCTCCAACGATTTCGTGGCCTGGGACTTTGGGCAGAACTGGCATGTGCGCAAATTTGACGATTGAGTCGCTGAGGTCGTCGTCAGTCCCGTCCTGTAAAAGCAACACGACAAACGTACCTGTGGCAGACACCGCAAGCAAGGACTTTGACGAGCACCTGGCCCTGTTGAGGAGGCTATTCGAGATGCTTTTAGTGTCTGAGACATCGGATACGACGGGAGACATACGACAAGATCTCTGGTAACGAGCTTGAATGGAGCGTTGGCTGTCTCGACGACGGCAGCTCTGAAGGTTTTGGGGAGACCACTGGCAGAAGACATGTTGTTTCGAACGGTGAGATGGATGGGAGTATGAAGGAAGGGACGAACTGATTAGATTATATACGAATGGCGCCGTGAGGAGTGCCTCATCATAGTAACATTTTCTCATCGAGTGAACGTCGATCCTTGACCTTCTGCGGCAGCGTCATAGCCGAAGCCGACCCTACCCGTCTCAAGCCGCACCTACGCGTTCTGAAGCCGTTCCGAACAGTCACGTTTTCCTCTCCGATATCGGTAGGTCCACCCAAAACAAGCACTGGAAATGGTTACTAAAGGCTTAGAAATACTTAGTAAGGCAAGTGTCCCCAGTTCTCTCGCCCAGGGGACAAATTAAAGATGGTCTTTCTCGGCCCTAGAACGACCTGGCTCAGCGCTTGCGTATGCTATTCTTTGGCCTGATTTGGCATTTTATCTTCAAGTCCTTGCATTCTCGCGGTTTATCCGATGTGAAATCGGCTAAGCGGATTACCGCTCACATGCTTTTGATATTTCAAGAAGTTCTGGTCATAACTGCTCGACGACCCAAGCCGACATTCAACGGACCACATTGCCCGTCAACCATGCACTGGCAGCCTTTCAATCCCTCAAGCGACATTTATCTCGACCGTTTCGTTCTCGGAAAGAGATATGGATGATGCAAATCAGATTAACGTTCGGTCCCAGCGGCCATGGCTTCTTGGCTTATGGCAGGCGACCTATCTGCTTTGATTTCACAGGAACATTTCCTACTTCGTCGACCTTCCCACCACTTGTCAGAGGCCCTATGACTTATCCTGAGCCCCTAGGTCCTTTAACCTGGATCACGACTCTCAAGAGGGCCAAATGTCTCAAATTTATTAACATTGTCGTCAACGCAGCGGGCTGCCATTGCCGTTGAATGGCTCAAATATGCTATCCGATATACAGATCTCCACGTTTTCCGGAGCCGGGTGCGGCCCCGGAGAGTCGCAAGTGTTACTATGGTAGTGCTACCGATAAGCTACGCACCGGAGTCCGTACCAGATAAACGACCTCCTTTCGTGTTCTCGGTTATGCTTACGGTCAGGTCATTATATCTGGGCCCGTATTTTACCGCATACGACGCGTGTCTGTGGTATGCTCTTATCGTAATGTCCGCAGCGATCAACTTAGCCAGCTGAAGAAATCGGAGGCATTCATCGTTCTACGTGTTGAAGATTTACATGTCGTTGGGAGGCGCAGTGCTTGAAATATTTCATTGACGTGAACGGTTGCTTCAGATATCTCAACATGTAACCATAAACCACATCGACACCCGAGTGTGGTCGTCATACTCAGCAAGTGGAAGATTCTTGGGACAACTTTGCAGGGCCAGAAATGAAAGTCGAGGAACTCACGGCTTGAGCTGACCGGAGGGTGCAACTAAGTGCTCAAATATATTCATCATGATAGATGAATAGTAGCCGAGTTTCTCATCTATCTCCCTACGACAGCAGCATACACATCCCTGCAAGGAAAGATAGTTCAGTATGTCCGAGGTTATTGATTATAGTGAAATGGACAGAAAACACAACATGCAGCAATATCCTGAGCTAACCTACTTTTTTAAATAATCCAGCAGAATATTCTGCGGCCAATAAGGACCTTCAGATGTGTTTCCGTTTAAGTAGTACTCATCCTTGGGCGCCCAATGCTAAATGCGTGCGCTTATTTGCGCGTCTATTGCCTATTCCGGATCCCGACTTCTAGTTCTTCCGATCTGGCCGCCTTTGTCGCAGACCGTCATGCCACCCGTCAGTTGGCCTCATGTTGCAGAGCAATCAGCGAACGTACCCGACCCGTCTCATGATGTCGGAAGACGTCTTGTTCTTGATCGCCTCGAATCTGTGGCTCGTGTCTTTGAAAATGCACTGCAGAGCGTGTACGATTTTTCGCACTGGTCGTGAACTGCGAACGAGGTTGGCTGATGTAAATCTATCAGGCGCGACTTGATCAGTGAGACTGTCAAAGGAGGAGAGAAAATAGGACACTGGGAAAGTAGCTGTCGCCGAACAGGTGAGTAAATTCAATCTCTAACATGATGACACCCTTCTGACAAAGTCTGTTGTAGATTCGATATCATTTCTCAGAAAAACCACTGATAGGCTCCTTGATATCCAGGATTCTGTTGAATCCTACGTCTTGGCTGCAGTCGCTGATGTCCGCGAACAATCAAACCAATACACCGAAATTCTACGATTACCCGAAGAACTGATCTTTGCTCTTTTATCTGGATATGTCGAGAGCCATCTTCAGTCTCGTGATACCGATCGTCAAATTGGGCACGGTGTAATCCATCTTGACAAAAAGTGGATCAAGCTTAGAGAAGTGTAAGCATCTGACTTTCATGACATTGGCTGCGCCTGATGAGTCGACAGTTGTAGACATTGGAACAATGTATTGATAGGTGCGGCAAAGCTGTGGAGTTACATAGACCTATCTTGGCCTCTAGATGTGGCCAACAGCTACGTGTCGCTTTGCCAGGGTGTTCCCCTTAGGCTGCTTTGGAATATTCCGGTCAGCAACTGGGATGTGGATGTGTCAAACTATGGAAACCAGAAGGAGTGGACTTCTTCACACATACATTCGACAGAAGAGCTTCAGCTGGGTATTCAGCATATACCATACTCATCTTGGCAACGAGATAAGCTGGTCGACGTTCTGAGGGAATGTTGCTCGCCAGACTTGCAATCACTACGTATATCTTTGGGTCATATCGGCGGGGATCTGGAGTATGCCGTTGTACCCATACCCGCGCTCCCTACCGTCAACCTCTTGCATCTCAAACTCCACAACTGTTGGTCGAGCGGTCCCTTGTCCCCCTCGTTGCAGACGATCGAGATCGTTGCGCTCGACCCTCAGATAGTGACAGTGAAGCACATATTCCAAGTTTTATCAGGCTGTCCTCTGCTCAAATCTTGCGTATTCGACATAAGCGCACCGGGTTCTCTACCACCAGCCTTCTCTGTCATATCTTTGTCTGGTCCAATGCATCTCCCCAATCTACGATATCTACGGCTTGGAGATTTCTCAGAGCCTACGTTTGATTGGCTATACCAACGAATCCGACTTGAGTTGGTTCCGGATATGCAGATCACCATCATTTTTGTCCCTGAACCATTTGAACCTTTCAAACTACCCTCTCGATTGGGAAATGTCGCGTCTCGCGCAAACTCACTTGACATTTCCAGGTCATCAGTGCGTTATACTACCGAAGATCAGCTTGATCATCGCTTTTCGCTCGGTATGCCTCTACGGGCACAAATTGAGAGCCAATTCCTCCCCAAACTGAATTTCTCCCCTTTCACTCGCGTCCGTCGCTTAAGCCTCGGAACCTACAGCAACGCCTACCATTCATTCTGGATGGAAGGTCTGTCTTTGCTACGCGAACTCCACGATCTTGAGTTATGTGGATCGCAAACAGAGATTTCAGAAGTATTTTTGGATCTCAGTGAAACCTCACCCTTGATTTGTCCATCTTTACAAAAACTTTCCATTTTCGATAATAAGATGTGGAAGTGGCTCGATGAACAGGACGAGACCGGAGGAGCGTTCCAATCAAAGAAGGTTATCGCTCAAGAAAGACTTGAGACTTTGTTGAAGTCTCGGGTCGGCCAGGGTGCTTCAATCCAGTCGCTAAAATTGTTCACTCCGAGCTGGTGGACCGAAGACTTGGATAGGTGGAAGCCATTTGTAGCTGTTGTCGAGACCACCGGCGAGTACAAATTCCCCTAACGCGATGCTCAGTGAGAGTCTCTCCATACACGATATATTCAGTGTCAATTCTGCGTCCCTTTTCGCTGCAGACTGGTCAAACCTGTTCTGGAAGTTTTGCAGTTTGATTCAGCTAGACTCGGACACACCGTACACGAGTACTAGTTTAGTTTGAAAGAGTTATGTCATTGCTACAAATTTGACCCTTGATGATCACTGTACTCGAAGCAGCTTAGCCCAACTTTCCAGCTGCTCAGCTAGAGTTTAGCGGATACTAAAACACGGTTGGCTACCTTCACCGAAATACGGTACTGGTATTTTATGTCGATGTTGTTTTGTTGTCGACTGTTTGGACCCCTGCGTTCCTCTCCTCAACGTTGTTCTTGTTCGAATTCTTGACTTTCTCTATGCCTCCCGTTCCTCACAACAATTCTACTGCTAATGACAGTGAGATTCTGCGTGGATTTGATGCCGTGATTGACGTTTTGGAAAGCGCAGTCTGTGACATGTACGCAATCTGTGAATGGGGAATCGGGGATCATGATTGGCCCATGCTGCGAGCGCATTGAGATTGTCTGATACATTTCTAGGCGCAAGCTACGATCAAAATTTGTGCAAGAAGCGGATGGCATAGGTTTCTGGGGAAACAAATGTCACCGAAAAAGTGCGTTCTTCAATCGTCGATATATTCTCTAGAAATTCGATGCTATGAGCCGTGACGCACAGACTCCTTAGAAATGGTTCGTAGGATCGGTGGCGACGTTGAGTGCGTTGGGAAAACTGTCGGGACAGCATTTACCAAAGCGTCTGCGGCTCTCTACAAACTTTCAAATCACTACACCGAGATCGCTCGTTTACCTGAAGAGTTGAGGGTGGAGATCTTGTGGCAATGCCACGTGAAGCATCGGAAAATCGAGTTCTTTCCTGAAATTCCTGGCACCGGTTTTCAAATGAATTATCTGAAAAAGGACTGGATGGAATTCCGAGAGGTGTAAGCCGTTAGTTCTTGCAAATTCACTGCACAAGATTGATTTCACTGGCAGGTGCAGCAGTTGGGACGAAATTCTGCGAGGCGCAACAAAGTTCTGGAGTTTCATTGATGCATCGTGGTCCATTAGAACCATCAAAGACCATGCGCTGCGTTCCGATCTCACTCCTCTCCACGTCCGATGGTCATCCATGACTTCGGGGAAGAAGGAGACACTTAAGAATATGGGAGAATGGCTCTCGTCGAAGAAACAGTTGATTGGTTCACTAAAAGTGTCCTGGAGAAATGTGCTGAACCCTTCACAATCCTCCGAAGAACTCGAGGTAACGCCCCACGTCGTGGATATTCTGGCTCGATGGTTTCAAGCACCACCTCCCGCGAAGCTGAGGTCTCTTCTACTGGCTCAAGAATTCATGAACGTTGACCCCATCCCTATTCCCTTGGAGTCATGTCGTCTATCACATCTCCAAATTCTCAATTGCTGGCCCGCCGGCCCTCTTCCATCCTCTCTGCAAATATTCGACTGCATGACTTATAGCATGGGTGTGGGCGTGCAACATATAATGCAGGTTTTGTCCGAGTGCACATCCTTGAGGTCATGTACGTTTAAATTGTACAGCACAGAGTACCCCTCTTCCTTGGGACTTTCAGAGCTTCGCGATCATCCACTGCAGCTCCGGAAGCTGAACAACTTGCGAATCCATGGGCTGTCTCCAAATCATTTCACATGGTTGTTGCAGAGAATTCGCTTCGAAACCCTACCCAAACTGGAGATCGGAATTTCTTCCGATCGATCACAGCCTCCGTTCATACTCCCAGAATGCTTTGGCGACTATGTCGCACGTGCTCGTTACCTCGAGATATGTGCCTATGACTTCATCTACTGGCTGGAAGGCCAATTTGATCATCGCTTTACCATAAAGATTCGTGATTTACCAGCATCGATGTCGGCGATACCGATCACCGATGCCTTTTTCCCTTCCCTCGAACATCTGTCCTTGAAGGTTGTCACGGATGATCACACATTCTGGCTGCAGACTATGCACTCATTTGAGCATCTTCATACTCTCAATCTCTACGGGAAGCTGTCTGCAATGACAGAACTTGTGGTCGGTCTGGCTTCGGATGCGCCTCTGCAATGTCCGAAACTGCGCGCCTTGTCTTTGGATGTGGAAGAGTGGAGATTGTTTTTGATTTCGCTAGACGGACCAACACATGAGGACCTGCATCTCGCTGTTACCAGACTAGATACCATGCTCGAGTTTAGAGAGGCCCGAGGGATCGCTCTGGATCAACTTTGGCTATCAAAGACTTGTTTCTATCTATGGGTGAGTCATATGGCCAGATGGAGGACGCTCGTGCGGAGCGTCGAGATCAAATCGCCGGATTATCGATGTATAGGTCAGAAGTGGTGATAGGTCGGAGGCAGTGGACGTGGACGTCGTAGGTATCGTAGTTCTGCCCGTATATAATCCATTCAAAAGAATCGGAGTCCGAGGTTTGTCGAGGGACCAAGCGATGCGCAAGCAAACAATCTTACAACGGCGATCATCCATAGTGTGTGTCCCTAGCTATCCAAGCCTAGGGGGTTCAAAGCTACCGCTGAGGCCGCTGATTGCTCCATACAACTCTCGGTCTTCCACTGACAGCTTCTCCATATCCACACTACTAGTCGTATTATCAGGCAAGAAGACGTGATCTGAACTTTCGCAGACGGTGCCATTCGAAGGCAATTTGCCATCACGGAAGTAAGCTCGGACGTGTTGAGCGGTACATAAAGATGTAGATGATAGAGAACAGTGCTGTAAGAGCGTCATGAGTGCCATTGAGCGTTGGGGAGTAATGTTGGCTTACCCCGGGACTGTTTTGCGTGAGCAGTGCAGCATCTTTGAATCCCTTGGACATCTTGTTTGCACTGGGAGGATATTTGTCAGTCTGGATTGCGACTACGTGACGTGGAGGAAGACACGTACGCCCATAGAGGAGTCACGGGATCTGAAACGCAGCCGTCAGACAAGCTCCTCCCGCATCATGAGAAGATACATACCTGCTGTGTTTCCGATGAAAAGAAGAGGGAAGCTGGTGTTGCCCACGAAAGGTCCGGAATATCGTTCAGCCGGTCGAATACGCCATCCACTAAGACACATGATTTGAGAATCAAGACGAAGCAGATCAAATTCACGACTCACACGCAACCAGTATGAAGCCGCATCCACGCATTAGCGAAGATGGATAATTTAGACATCTCCTCAAAGAAATTCTCCAAAGCAGGAATATCCTCTCCAGATACATCATCGCCATCACTGCACGCGATGGGCAATAACGTTTCAATATTATAAGGCGAAGGCAATACTCTCTTTCCGTCACATTTGCACTCGAATGATGCATCTGGTGACTTGGCAAGACGATACAGCGCTTTGCCGTCGCCTTTTTCAAGATCGGCGAGTGCGGCGAAGAAAGGAGGTAATCCAGTGAATGGACTATACAAGCGGAAAAAGAGTGCTTTCCATGTCATGTCCCAATCTAGGACTCCGTAATTGGTGTCGTCGACTACTGGGAGTGGGTTGGTCTTGAGGCTGTCTAGAATAGCCCAAAAGCGTTTCTCTACTCCGTTGGGGGTGGAGGCGTGGAGAGGGCAGGGAGATGACGCGGCGCATTCCTTGAAGACATAGGACAGAATTTTGTCGGTGTCCAGGAGATTGTTCGACCAAGCAGCTGTAGAGATATTGAGCGTCTATTGCCACAGCGCGACAAACGAAAAGGACCTTGATAATAGTTATACGTATCCACCACCCCTTCGAAAGATAAGCTACGAGTTTGATGCTTCAACGGATATTTTTGAAGACATACCGTCAACGATAAGACGTTCAATATTATCCTGCTTCAGATGAGCAAAAGAAGAGATCGGACTGGTACCAAAAACATACTGGGAACATTGAAGCATATCTAAGAGAGGGCGTGAGATTACGAAGCTGACAGAGTACAAAAACATACGTGATTCCCAAGACAGTTCCATAGCTAAAACCCCAGTATAAGAGTTTCTCTCTCCCGTACACCACCGTTCCTGCCGGATATCGGATTGATATCCCGCGCGCGACTCTCCGAGCATTCCGCTCCGGATACCGCCTGATATCAGGCCGAGACCTTTTGATGCCAGATCATAAAATCAGGCGATATCGTTTCGAGGCGATATCACACGAGACCCTCCGCCTGGTCTCCTCTGATATCAGCTCTCAGCTGAGAGTCCTCCCGGATATCGCTCAGTATCCTCATGAGATGCCTTTAGATCACAGAATTTTCATTTTCATTTATTTTCTCAGAATGGACAGCGCATGAAATAAATAATAAATAGGCAATTATATTCAGGTTTGCTACGAAAGCCTACGATACAATGGTCGGCGCAGAAACAAGACTTCCTCTGCTGTATAAGTTACTATAACTCCATCTCATTGTCCACCACTGCTGCTCTCGCGCTACATCACTCTCACTTCAATCGACTCAACATGGGCATCCGCGCGGTGAAACCAAGTCTCTGCTTTAAGTTTGGGTAAGTGCTGGGATAAGTCATTGAA
>KV428348.1:0-17524 GCA_001632355.1 Sistotremastrum suecicum HHB10207 ss-3 | reverse complement strand
ACTGTAAAGTTTTATATGTCTTGATGCACGCAGTACAGAACTTGACAAGCTATATTGCTATCGAGTTGTACAGGTGAAAAGACTTGCGCTTACATAAGCGCAAGTCGGACTTAAGTACGATTACAATTATTTGTGTCTATTTATAGTCATTTATTAATATATATATTCGTTTATCACGAATATATAGCTATAGTAGGGACAGGGCCCTTACACATACCGACTCCACTCTGGACTTTCTTGATACCGCCAGCAAATCTCTCGGCATCCACCTCCGACACTTTGCTACAAAGATCAGTCCAACTTTCAACGTGCTTGAAACTCCCAGAGAAGCCATGAAACGTGCCAGGAATGCTGCGCGAAGACAAGAGGGACTCACCACCACCGTTGCCTCATCGTCCACCCGAAGGCCTGTCACCTACGGCCTTGATCGCATCAAGCTTCACGCTTTGGCCGACTATGCATCATGCATACGTGCGCATGGTGCTACCGATAACTATGATACCAGAATCGTGATTATTCCCTTCCCGCAGTAATTTTTGCACACTCACAGTCAGCAGAGCGAAGCAAGGCACCGACAAAAGAAACAGCAATGGAAAGCCACCAACTTTCGTAATTTTGAAGACGGGATTGGGAACCAAACACTCCTCTGGGAAAACATGCGAATCATCATTCGTCAAATCGATAGAGAGCTGACCACAATTCCAGAGGAAGACGAATCAGAAGAAGCGATCGCAGGCCGAAACCCCCATGCTAATGCAGAGTCTGCGGGTCTGCTGGCGTTGCTCTCGCTCTCTCTGGACTCTACGTCTCAGCCAACATCAGACGATGACGATGACATACTTCCTTTGACTACACGATACGGTATCAGCGCTCTCGCCAAACACCGCATTCGCTTCTCCGACTTCTGCGCCATCAACCAAGAAGATCCTGCACTAAAGGTGAGTCATGTTTAGCAGATGGATATTGACCTCACCCACTGTCTGCTAGGATTTCCGCCTAAGATTCAATGATCATATCTTGTCACGCCTCCGCTCCGATTCCTACGCTTGGGATGAACTGCGATACCCAGAAATCGAGCACCGCCATCTGAACATCCAAGGAAACCACTTACATCTCCACAAATCCCTCCAGATCAACTTCACGACTTACGATCTCCAACGAACCCACGACTCGATCAAACCGTACCTCGGAATCAATCCCAAGACACTCAAGATCACATCTGAAAACTCTCCTCGATCCAACATACTCCTTCCAGCTCTTGAGAGCGATTCCGAAGACGGTCCTACCTCCTTCTGGTATGCTCAAGTCCTCGGAATATTTCACGTGATGGCTCGAGACCGAGAAGCTCCAACGGCAGAGCATCGTCGAATCGATGTTGTGTGGGTTCGTTGGCTTGGTACTGACCCGGATTCGCCAGGCAGTTTTAAGAGGAAACGGTTGCCGAGAGTTGGCTTCGTACCCCAGGATCCTGATGCTGATATCGCTGCAGAGGACACCCTGGCTGCCTTCGGCTTCATTGACCCCGCCGACATACTTCGCGCAGCACATCTCATTCCGGCGTTTGCACATGGTCGTCGAAGCGATCTCTTCGGTCCCAATCTGAGGTCTGCTGTTCAACCCAAGGATGGGACTGGAGATTGGCAATATTTCTACGTAAATCAGTACGTGTCGGAACTTTGGCAATCCCAGATGTAGCTCACCTCATCCTTCAGATTTGTCGATCGTGACATGGCTATGCGTTACCGAGGAGGCGGGATTGGCCATGTGGAACCTTGTCAAAGCATCACCCTTGAACTGGAGCTCCCAGAAGACCTCACCTTCGACGCACCGACAGACGATAACGCTCGAGACGAAGAAGCAAATCACCGAACCCAAGCAGGCAGCTCGGACGAGGATGACGATGAAGAAGACGAGGTACTCACATCTGAACCGCGTGTTCTCAACGCTGATGACGATGACTTGCTGGGAGATGTGGAGGAAGAATTGGGATCAAAGGATGTACAACAGCCGAGGAGGGACGAATGGGATGTCGAAGATTGAGGTACGCCTTCACTTCTGATACTGTCTAGACTCGTACTCATATCTATCACGTCTCCTAGCTGAGGGCAGCACGACCATTTGGTCTTATTGTTCTGCTCCTTGGCTGTGAACGACCTACTCGAAGGCCCCCACCTCGCCCCCTCAGCCTCATTTTGGTTTTAAGATAGGCCCAGGTATTCTTGGACCTCATTCCTGCCGTTCTATTGCATATCCGTTGTCACTTTATCCTCGTGGATGCTCAGGCAGGTAAGAATGGTGTTGCCATACCATCTCTTGCGGTTACAAGGACATACTCATTGTATCGGCTCAAAAATTCATTTAATCATCGATAGATAGTAGGAGAATCTAAAATAATATTATCTCTATTTTTACAGCATGTCTTATATTCTACATGAAGGGATCAGGCCTGGTCAGAGCCTTCCGAGCGGGCCCAGGTCGGAGTTGGAACGGAAGACGCGCGTCAGGCGACTTCAGGAATTCGCCGCTTTGCTGATGCACATCCTTTCCCATGTCGATCTCTTTTCCGCTGTCAGATCCTTCGTCCTCGCCCATGGATACTATTCCTCCTACCAAAATGTCCTCAAGTTCATCATCAATGACCGCGGGACTGAAGTTCTTCGCTTCCTCAATGAATTCCTCACGACTCCTCGTGATTGGTCTCATGTCAATCCCGAGGGCGCATCTGCTGCCTTTGTGATCGCTGCTGGTTTTCCCCCTCAATTCCCATCTGACCTCGACATCTCTCCGATCATCGCTCACATCGGTCGAAATCAGTCACGGTACAATCGGCGCGAAGTTAGTGATGCGTCGATCGCGTATCTCGTGGAATGCAATATCTCGGCGTTGTCAGAGCGTACCGGAGTCCACGAGTTCCTCCAGCATTGCGTCGTTCCGGTATTTCGTGACAAAGATGGAGTTCTCTATTATAATAGTGAAGAAACTCGCCACTCTGCTCGAACTCTCTTGGATCGTACGTGTTCCTTTCCAATTCTCCAAACTCATCTAACATTTGACCAGAACACCAAGCTCTGTTCGTCGCTCTACCTCCGTCTCGCTATTCAGCATTCATAACCGATCCGGAACTGGTGGATTGGTTCCTTGACCAGACTCCGTCTGCCAATGCCCTAGATGCAGCCCAGTTTTACAACCCTCCCAACGTCGCCTCATCATCTGACCCTGACAACCCACCTGAGACGCACTTAATTCCTACCGACACTATCACAATTCTTGCCGCGGGTATTCCGCTACCAAGTGAAGATCATGACCTCATTGACATGAGTATGCCGCCCGAACCTGGCACCTGATCCAGCTCGTTGTCATCCAGCTCGTGGAATATCTGGAACGTCTTGAGCAAGTCGTATGCAATCGCTTGCGCCCGGCCGAGAATATTCCAAGGTCTTGGATAATCCGTTGCATGTTGCCAACGCTAGGATGATTTGATATCCTGTCATTCAGTACTTCCATCAATCATCCTTTCAGATTTGTACCTCGCTACTACGACCGAAATCATGTTCTCCGCAAGCCCATTGAATCGACAGGTTGCAGCAATATTAAGGTTTATGGAAACATCAAGAAAGCCGCCCCCCGCCTGAATCGGTGTTTCAGCGCGAGTTCACACTTCGGAATTCGTTCCAAAGTGGTAGAGGATGTAGAGCTGGCACACTGCCAAGCTTTCCAGAGAACACGGGCATCCAAGAAAATAGACAGATGCACCGAGATAGTACCAAGTCGTGTCCAAGCCGCTTCAGAATTTTGTCTCATCCCAAAAGGCAAACTCCCAGCGCTCTTATGAGACTTTTGGGACTCCCGTGGTTCCCGAGAGGCAAGCTATTGCCCGTCGAAGCCGATGTAGGGAGCGGCGCCTTTCAAAGAGCACAGAGAGAGAACTGAACAAGAACGCGATACCACAGATTTGCGAGGTCAATCTGACTGGAGCATACTGCGCGGGGGTGATGCATGGCACAATGAGTACAAAGTCGGTGGCGAATCAATGTTCATCATTTTTCGCCGCTTCTGCTATCGGACGATATAGATCAACATCGAATGAAGACATTTGACGTGAAACGGACTGACGTACCGAGAAGAACCGATAATCCCTCTTGTCTTCCATTGCCTAGATCCACCTATTTCTTTCCCATCCTCATCATCCCACGAGCCAGTCATAATTGCAGTCCGAATTCGCGTGAGCTCAGTTTCGGGAGATGGGTGGTCACGGCGATAGCGAGCTCCGAACGAGGAACGAATAAGATTTCAAGGGCAGCCGAGAAATAGAGACCATCAACGGTGAAGACATGTTCGAGTATGGCAGAGACGAGACGCTCTGATATCGGCGGAAACAGCGCATGACGGTACGTCGACGTCGCGGTTGTCAGTCGTGCCCAGCGTCAGGAAAAATTAGAGGGGGGGACCTCCTTAATAGACCTTTCAAGACATTTTCAAGTCCTATTTGAGACCTGTTAGAGTACTATGAGGCCTATGGAGCCTTTCCAGGATTCTTAATTTTTCCTGAGCAAAAGGTAGAGCTACTCAGGCTAGAGCAGGCCGCAAAAGGTACATCTGTTTCGTATACGACTCTCCAGAAGACATCGTATGAGAAACGAGAGGGTTGCATTGAGATCTCTGAGCATACAATACAGAGCTCATTCCACGAAGTTAGACAGTCATTGATGACCACCGGGAGCGCCAGCGAAAAATTATGGATGACTGCCAGAGCCAGTAGGCCGTTTCCTGAGTCCGATCGCTGTGAGATGGAAGCAGTCAGATTCTGGTCGTATCCGCTGTTTAAGATGAAGGAATGACGGCCGTGAAATGGGGCGAGACTGCTACAAGCAGAAATTATTTCAGGAAACGATATCGATTCTGAGGATGACGCTTACGTCAGCAATCCTCTGCTGCCTTTCAACGACTCATCCAACTGGGGACCGGCAAGCCCTATAACGATTTTGTGACGCTTACATAAGATTTTCACTAGTCGCGTCGTGGCAAAAGCTGCAAGGTCTCGAGTCTATGTCTCTCCTTGCCACAACGTTAGTATAAATTCTTCAAAATAACATGGAAGTATCCCAGTGTTATCCAGATACCAACTACCAAAAAAAAAGTAGTCAATCTTTGTCAATAATCAATTTTTTAACCAGAGGCGCGCCGTGACGCGACGCGAAATTGTATTATGTAAGCGCTCCTCTACCGCGTGCACCGTCTCCAAAGATGCTGCGATTTTCAGCCACACACACGCGAAATGGGCGCGGTTTCTGCTCGAGACCAATTTTCTCCATGTTTTATTGAAAATGTTCGGATTTGATTTTCAAATTCGTTTCATACGGGAGAGAAACGGTGACTAACTACGTGTTCCGATCCGAAAATAGAAAAACTAATCCGAACACTTTCTTGAGAACCCCGAATAACCTCCATTTCGCACCAATTTGGGTTGAATTTGGTAGCCGGGAACCCAATAAAGACGAGTTGCCACAAAAGCAGCCCGTGCGTGCCAAACGACGCGACACGTCGGAGTTGAATTTTTGGCGTGTCGTTGCCGGTCCCCAATCCAACGACTCAAGTGCTCTTCTAAGGCTCTGGAGTCTCAACCTCACAGCGGAGGCTCTGCCAAGTGGCTTGTCTGGTCGTTGACCGTCGTTCAGAGTTTCAGACAGGCTATGAATCGAATCAGACATGTTGAGAGGATGACGAGGTCAGCTCAAGTTTTTCGAGCGTGCCACATTTTTCTTACCTTTCGCATCCAGCGGTTATCCCCCACACTCCATCCATTCTCGATTCTATAACGGCATAGTCTTAACCTATAAGACGACTTCTCTACGAGATCGGATCTTGGCTCCCTGTTGCTGCCGTGTCATCGATGTGCTCTCCAGCCTCTCCTCTCAACGAACTTTGTATTCATTCTGGCGTCAGTCTATCGTTCAGATCGCTTCTGTCTGGCAATGAAATGTGCGAATCCTGCCGTTTGACGATGTCTATGAGCCCTCTTCTACCTTTGGTGCCCTCATCCATCCAAGCACGTTTGGTCCGACATTCAAGACGTCAGCGACTCAGCGCAGTTATTTTTTCGGAAACCGATTTTGCAAGGAGCAATGATATCCAAAATCATCCAGGATACAAATCTCCGCAGCGTCCTCCATCTCCGGAGAACTGACTTGTGAGTGCTTTTTTGACCTCTACGTGCTTAGGTGATGATATACCAACTATCTACATAGTAAACAGCCTTAGCTTCGGCTCAGCGGCTCGAGCTGACAAGACCCCCCTCTACTTTTAAAGACCGTGGCGATTGGGCGATTGAAGAAGCCAATGTGAGTATATCAAGCTGACTTGTCCGTCGAATATCACTGAGGACGTTTGATCTGAAGCTGACCACGTTCAAGCTTCGCGTCAAATCAAATCCGATTTTCAAATCGTCTCCGCTTTACAGCTTGGAATCATTTTTCTCCCCCCTCTGTGATATCATCGCTCCTCCTGGCTCATCGGAAAGTGAGTTAACGGTGGAATCTGTGCTTGTCTGAAACCCCTCGAGACTCCCGGGAATCCTGAGCGGCACAATATTTAGCATTTCCGAGGCAATGGAAAGGGCTGTCTTTGATTATACTGTTCAGACTCCTCCGACTTTCATCTCCGATCCAGAAATAGTCTCTGACGGTCTTGGAACGGCGTGTTATATTATGGTTGTGTATATTGGGGATGCTTCTGATATACAAGAGGTGTTAGATTGTCCAAGAGAGAATCCGAGTGCTTCTGTCTCATGAAAATTGTGGTGTCCGCGTGTATTCGTTTCCTGACAATTCCACCATCGCTAAAGTGATCTCTGAGTGCAACTTCCAAGCCTAGCATCTTATATTTCGGACGCGTTTGGCGATGAATGCACCCCTGCAAATCTTCTATTTCCGGAGACAACAAATCGAGAAAATGGTCCGAAGAAATTACCTGATAGCGGTCGGTCCTGCGACTCATGAAAGCCGAGTAGTATTTATATTCGGTCAAACATAGCTGTAGGAGACCAACAATGGCATGCATATATGAGATTTCCAAGTAAGGATGAACACGAGTATAGGAAAAAAATTGGTACCCATGGATAAACCTGAGTAGGTACCTGCCTTTTTCACTTTTGACAGGTACTGAGTATTGGCTTTCCCAGAAAAACTGTCAAAAACAGGTATCCATACCTGGGGTACCTGGGTAAAAAGGCCATTTTACTCAGGTATTACTCGGGTAGGTACCCGTCTTTTGGGAAGTGAGTGGGTATGGCTGGCCAGAATTTCCTCTGAAATACTCATGAGTGGATACTCAGGTGGGGCAGGTATATACTCGTGTTCATCCTTATTTCCAAGAAGTAAAAACAACTGAGAGCTTGAGCGAACGGAAGCAAAATAGACGCTTGCACAGCCTCTCGATTTCGTCCGAATCTGGTTGATAGCAACAGGCGCCCAGCAGATCTCAGAGAATCAAAGCAACTGCTTTAGAATTAATTTGGGCCTGTCCAGGAATGATAAATAACAGAAATCCTTAGCGGGATCGACGGGACGTGTCAATCGGGAGATCATTTTGCAAAAATGAAGAAATAACGTACCAAAAAGGGAAAAAGATGTGCCTGGAATAGAAATAAGATGAGCGTTAGATAGAGTTCCAAGGTCCAGTCCACGTGACTGGTCGTATTGGGCAACCGGACCGAAGTCGTGACTGGACTGCAGTTGCCAGTTGCCTCAGTTTCTTAAAATCAGGCAACCGGCAACCGCAGTCATGACCAGTCGTGACCACGGTCGCGACCGATGCTCAGGGAAGACCCTTAAGGGTCCCCAAATAGGGTGTTCAGAGGGCAATGTAGTGGTATTTTCCTCATCTATGGTCATGTATTCATGGTATATGATGTATATACAGTATGTATATGATCAATAGACACCAATAGACTATATATAAGAGGGTAAAACAATATATTAATCATTAAAATATTACATTTATAGGGCAGGCAACTGGTCGTGACTGGTCATTTGATGACTGGTTGCCGGACCGTGACTGCAGTTGCAGTTGCCAGTCACAGCAATTTTGGAATTTGGCAACCGGTCGCAGTTGCCAGTCACGGGGAATTTTGGAAAAAGTCCAGTCGTGACTGGACTTTGGAACTCTAGCGTTAGAAGCATGTCAACAAGATGGACGCACCGCACAGCTCGAGTCGGGGTCTGAATGCTCCTTGCCTCGAACCACCATCATCCCCACTTCCTCCCTTCCTGTCCTCCCTGCTGTCCCTCATGTCTGACCCATCGCTATCAGAACCGACACCAGAGCCCTCAACCACAACAAAACCAGCTATTGATCCCAATTCATCGACGATTGCTCTGATGACGAATCAATTCAGCGCCTTGCTCAAAGCAGTCAAAGAACTGAACGTTACCATGGGCGCTCAAAAGACAACGATGGAAGGAGTCAAGAGCACGTTAATTGAGCATGGGGCGAAATTTGATGTTCTAATCAAAGACGCGTTGAAAAGTGAGTGACGGGTGTTCGAAGTCGATCGGTGAATCCTGGAATGTGAATTTAGACGATCAACCCTATGATGAGAAAGCATTAGATGACGAATCTACGTGCCTGGCTCTATACTAGTGATGCCGGAGTTCGGTCCGGCAAAGCGTCCGAACCCGGTCCGAACCGAACTGGACCGCGGGTTCGGTTCAGGTCCGGGCGTCGAGAGGAGGACCGAACCGAGGTTCGGTTCGCGGTCCTTGATTTTGGCTGAGCAGACCGGACGCGGTTCGAACCGAACTGAACCGCGGACCGATGGTCAAGACTCTCAAGAATTATTCTTTCATTCAGCATGTTTTTTGATCCAATGAACGGGTAAGCAGCAATACGGTCTAATTTCGACCCAAAAATGGTGTTACGGCCGCTATCTCCGTGAGCCAATCCACGACGCGTCAGCGCCGAGGCGACAGCACGTTCACACCTCACCACCGTCCTCTTTGCTATGATTCATGCACTGTAATCTCCTTCAAGAACATCCTCTCAATTCCAACTGCGGCTCGCATCTCTCGGTCCCTCACAGGCCTCACCAGCACCCTCAAGAATCAAGATCATTCACAACCTCTGGCGACAACCGGTTGCAAGGGCAAGCTTGGTGCTTGTCATTGCGGGCGAATCATGAGTGACTTGGTGTCACTCATATTGCCAGTACTTCCGTTCGAACACAGTGACTTGGCGTCACTGATGCTCGGCATCGCTCAGCGCTCGCTCAACTCGTCCACCGTCCTGCGCCAGTCAGAAATCTTCCAGCTTCATTTGTGTCTCTCGAACTCTCATCCGGATTCTCTTCACTCGGCGACCCATCCCCCTCTTCCGTGTATAGCGCACAAAGAGAGCCGGCATCAATGCCTGACCATCCGTCACATCATCGACATCACTTTCGTTTCACCGTGCTTTGCCTCCGTTCAGGTTCCTTACGTCCCGGCCTCTCGATCGTGTAAGACCATACTTCATTCCTATCTCATACGTGCCTACACGTTCCGCTGACCAACGACCCTTTTTGCCAGACTATCACCAAACCTGGCCGTCGTTCCACATGCGAGAACACATTCGTCTTAGCTCGTAATCGGTGATCGGAGGGCTTGTCTTGAAGAACTTTGAGGCTGGAAACCAAAAGAGAAAGGACGATATGGAGGATGAGACATGTGATGAGGGATTCTATTCATGATTATGGTGCGTTTCCTCTTCTATTCGTCTCGAACTTCGTGCTAACTTCTGATTTTCGTCTCAAAGCCTCCGCCAGTTTCTCAATTCTCAATTTCGTCATCCGCACGAACATAAGACACTCGACGTATCCCGATTACCCTATGTATCTCCGTCCTTGTTTCTGTTGCACCATCTGCGTTCGCTCGCGGCTGCGGTGTTTCGTTTCACGATCGTACAAATCCACAAGTAGCTTCGTCGTTGCAACATGAAGCTAGTGTACCAATGCTCAATATACGCATCTTATCTTTGAACCGTAATCTCGCGCGTGCCCTCGAGGTTTATAGGAGAAGGGAAAAAAAATATTTGAAAGCGTCCGCCAAAGCGTCCGGACCGCGTTCGAACCGGACCGGACGCTTTCAGGACCGGACGCTGCGTCCGGTTCAGGTCCGGGCACTCAAGGGAGGACCGAACCAAAGTTCGGTTCGCGGTTCAGGCTCGAGAGCTCAAGAACCGAACCGAACCGAACTTCGGCATCACTACTCTATACGATATCGTCATGGCGAAGACGAAAGAGAAAGCCGAAGAGTGGAATGGCACGATAGACGTGACTCTCATTTTCGTACGTTCTCATCTGACATCTAGCTTTGGCGATAATCAGTAATTCTATATAGATCGCACTGTTCTCGGCTGTGCTCACCGCGTTCCTTGTCCCGGCGACTCAAGCTCTCCTCCCCAATTCTCCCGACTCTGGAAATTCTGGCAATTCCACATCGACATCCTCACAAGCACCTCCTCTCCCTCCTCGATCCGCTGAGGCCGTTTGCGCATTGTATTATTTATCCCTTATCACTGCTGCGAGTCAATACCAGAATATTGTCTGAACTCGGACTGACCGCTCGATAGATAATCATTGCAGTGCTATGTGCCCTCGGCCGTCAATGGGTCCGGAAGCTCACGACCAAACCCAAACTAAACAGCTGGAGAGAACGAACCCTCTGGCATATGCACCGCATGAAACGTGCCGAAGGATGGCTTCGAGCACTCATGGAGGTGCTCTACTGGTTCCTTCTGCTCTCCATTGGACTCTTCATGTCCGCCATCCTATACCAACTCTGGAACCTCTCCAACTCCTTCGAAGAACGTGCGACTGTATTGGTTGATACGTGGGGTGTTGGTGTTGTTTTGGTTTCGGGAATTGCTGTCACGATGGTTGGGACTACCTACCATGCCGTGCGATACGAAGCCTCCGTGTTTGAGGGAGTTGTGAGTCGAGCTATGATTGGGGACATTGATCTAGGCCTTGCGAAGGGCTTGACAAGCGGATATGGGCGGCTGGAAAAGTTGGTTTCGAGAGGATGGAAGAAGATTGGGGGTGTAGCGTTGATGGAGCGACTGGAAGGTTGTTGGGACAGGACCAGAAAGTCGAGCGGGATCAAGAGGGAGGAGAGCAGATCGACCGACACCTCAAGCGATACATTTTCGTGGCGGCAGCGTGCGACGGGGGCCCTGCGGAAAACATTCAACTGGATGAAGACCTGCCGGATCAAAGTGAACAGATCGGAGGATGAGCTGATGAACGCGTACTTTGAACTGCTCACAGACACAAGCGATCCGATCCTCCTCGAACGTGCGGTAGCCTCGTTCCGCTACAGAGACTGGGTGCAGTACGGAGATGGATCAATGGATCAGTTGAGGAAGGTCCTTAGTCGATTGATGGCGACCGACGTTTCATTCCGTGTGAGGGAAACTGTGAGCGCGCAGATTTCTCGATTCAGTGCGTGGATTCCGGAGAGACGGGAGCAGATGAAGGAGGTCCAGGAAGCCATAGAAGAATATAGAGATGAAGAAGAAATGGAAGAGAAAGAGAAGAGAGAAGAAGAAGAGAAGCGCCGAGCAATTCAGTTGACAAAATTCCTCGTCGGGAGACAGGAAGACGACATCTCTGACATCTCTGAGCATTTCACTCCAACGTGGGAAAACTGCACTGACCTTTTGGATCTCATTTCTCTCCCAATCGACAAATTCGTCGCCAAGTGTATCTCCATTCACGACCACAACATCAACTTGGGAAATCACCGCGAAATCTTCGATTCCTCTGTCAATCATTGCGACGACCTCCTTGACGCTGACAAATTCGATGACGTCACGCGCATCTTTTCCCATGTCGATCTCTTTTCCGCTGTCAGATCTTTTGCTCTTGTTGACTACCGTCCCTTCTACGACAATGTCCTCGAGTTTATCATCGGCGATCGCAGGGCTGAGATTCTACACTTCCTCCTCCAAATCGTCTCGACTCCTCGTGACTGGTCTGATCTCATCACCGGCGCTTCTTCTACCTTTTTGATCGCTACCGGCTCTCCCCCTCACTTCCCCTCTGATCTCGACCTCTCTCCGATCATCGCACACATCGGTCAACATCCTTCATGGTGGAACTGGCCTGAGGTTTGTGATACATTGATTGCATATCTCGCGCAGCGCAACATCTTGACGTTGTCAGATCCTGTCGGCGTACATCACTTCCTCCACCAATGCGTGCATCTGGAACTGGCTCACCCGTGGGCTGCTGTTGAAGTCCGGCGCACCAGCCCAGATACTCGCAACGCTGCTCTAATACTCCTGCATCGTAAGTTCTCCCCTTCCCTTCCCCAAGCCATCTGACGTGCCTCAGGACACGAAGCTTTCTTTGCTCCCTTCATTATCCCTCTCCCTCCTTCTCCTCCTCTTTCAGCTTCAGATGACGCCCTCTCACCGAACGGTCCAAATCCAAACCTGGATTTCCCCCTGCTATCAGATCCCGACGCAGTCCCAACACTTCCTACTGACACCCTCGACGATTTTACTACTCCTGTAATCACCTCAGTTGCCATCAATGCCCCCGGACTTCCTTCCAGCTCATCTACATCACTATCTCACAATCATGTCATTAATATGCCAGATCCTCGCCTATGATATCCAATCAAGTCGTGTCGTACGTCTTCTCGGTCTTTTGAGCCCGTTCTTTTTATCTTCTACACCTCCATCCATAGACTAAATCTCTGATTAATAATCTGATGCCCCTTCGTCTTCGATGTCATCACAAAATAGCGATCAGATCGCGACATTGTCACAGCGTTTGCAGCCTGTCTCAGAATCAAACAATAACTCATGGACAGAGAGCTCTGGGACGGGTCTCAATGGCTTGTTGTTCCCGGTACCTGTTCTATTATTGCACAAGTTATGTATGGGACACGCAATTATCCGTGACATTGACGCAGACTAATAACTTTGAATTGGAACAATACCTAGCTCACTCGTCGCAGTCCGAGGCCACAGTAATACGACCGTGGATTGAACTCAGTTGTATCGAGGATTGTGCCCAGAGAACCATAGTCTTAGGAAACTCAAGGCTTCGTATATATCAAGGCAAAGAGCATCACGAGAAAGTACATAACTTGCGACATCACCCGTTTAGCGAAAATCGCCGAGCGTACGATAGCAGTTGATGTGGGATCCAATACTAAGTCCGGAATGAAAATGAGGTTCAGGCACTGGTCGAAATCCAGGGCCAGCTTCAGAGAGACACCCGCCGAGACAAGTTTGAAGGACCTGAACTGGTTTAGAGCTGGTCGAGCAAGGCACATTTGGGAACGAGCATTCGGTTTGATGCACCCTAGTTATTAGGATGAGTGCTGAGGACAGAATTGGTGCCAGAGATGAATCTCCGCAGAAAATCCGTGTCTTGAGGTCGTATCCCTATTCGGCCGTCTCTTCGTATTCCTTTGAGGTTTGTGGAGGAAGATGTTCAGCACCGATCCTGAATTCGGAATGTGGGCTCATCTGAAAAGTCGAATAGAACACAATACAGATCCTACTCGAGGAAATTTTGCAGAAGAAGCGAGGGATAATCGCAGGAGGAAAGCCGAACAGGCAGAGATCGCAAGTGATCGTGAACGTCAAAGAAGCGAAGGCGGGGTTCTGAGGTGACGGAATCACTGCAAGCGTCCTGGCAATATAGATCTTCTATTTGAATCGACGAGAGCCTTCATTTGGCTGCATGGAAAACACAATGAGCCTCAGATGGGGACCCCAGTCCAGAAACGAAGCGATCTTCGAGCGATAGAGTCTCTAGAGTGACTATTCGATGAGTTGACTTGAGTCGAGAAGGCATGAGTAAGATATCAGAGGAGAGAGGAACGCTGAACGCAGGATGAAGAGAAAATACAGGAAAGCTAGCTGATACCGATAGTACGTCAGTGTCTTGCGTTGTAGCTAGAATTATGACACGTACCGAGAGGAAGACACGACTCTCCTCATCCTCCCATGCTTAATATCCGCTCCTGCTCTACATCATTCGCGCCGAAACATGATCCACCATTAATCCACGTCTTGAGAGTGGCCAATTTGCAAAGACCGACTTGGACATCGCTGATGACGTAGCCACCTCATGAGCAAGCAGAGCCATCGTGTGTGTAAACCGATTCACTGGACAATTCACGAATCGTGCACTGACTCAGGAGAGGCCCCATTCATCAAATGGTTTTGTAACTCGACGTCGGGACGCATTCGCATCAGAACCGGGAGAGATGTACTGGGGTCTTTAAACATCCAACTCAGACCCGCTTGAATGAGATCTGATACACTGCAGAAGCTATATGGCGGATGTAGACATTTTTACGAGTGCCAATCAGCCAGGTTTTGAGGAAGATGACGAGTTTTCGAGGACGTTGATGAGACATAAGACGAGGCGTATCGAGGTAGTTATGGTATGGTGAAATGTGTCGAAACAACCGGGGACTCTGGGAGCACAATGCGCTGAAGCTCGAACTTGACTGAGAAGAGACGAGAGTGTAGCTTACGTCATCAGGACCGTCTCCTTTGCTACCGCATTCAATGCGCAGCTCAATTTCGTCTCAAGCGTTTTATCTTGGGCGTTGTCTCTAATCTCCTGATAGACCCCAGACGGCTATTTAGACGAGACAATGCTGATTCATACGTCCTGATTGGGCAGTTGGTGAGTACAGATTTTTCCGATCGTGCCACTTTTGTTGAAGCTTATTGCCGACTGTCTCAGCGATAATTTATCTAGGTTGAACTACACTACATCACTAGTGCCTGAATCGACCTTCCTCGCTGCGACCTGCATGAATAGATGACGCTCATATGGCTCCCTGATCCACGATTTGCTGGCGACAACTTCGACGATGCCGCAAGATGTTATCGAGATTGCTCAAAACATGGCGATAGAGATATTGTGAAAGGATGGTCTTGGGTGTGGATCATCGCTTTGACGGAGAAAGGACCAAGTACTTTGGGAACAGGTATGGTTTATTCTAGTCGTTTGCTCGTGGACTCACACTGACATACGTTCGTTCTCTAAAGGTGCACCACTTTCCTATTGAACTAGGAGCCTCTCGATAAGACGAATAGCCAACGAAAACGGTGCCTTAATCATGCTATTCGAAGAGAAAACGCGTGTTCTTCGACATCTCCGACTTCTCGTGCCTACATCAATTACCGGATCGATAAGCTTCATACTCACGATTCTGGACAATTCGGGGCCGGGGTCGCCGACATATCCTTTACTTTGGTCCTCTCTCAGTCAACAAACATTTGTTCGCAACGTCTTCGACATCTTCTGGAATACCTTCTTCACATCCCATCCGAGCCGACAGGGTTTCCTGCCTTGCCTTCCGTCAACCAACGCGAAGGCTCAGATAAACGGAAGAGTAATTGTTACTCAACCCAAATCCTTCATATACCGTGCCCTGTACAGTTTTTCAAGAACTCCATCGCCGCGACCTTCCCCGGAAAAATAAATCATTTCCCTTCCAATTCTTCTTGATTCTTCGCCTTTTCTTTTCCTTCCTTCTCTGTAAATGACTAGCAGGTGGCCACATTGAACGACCTTCCGAACCACGAACAACGAAAGTTGTGCAACTGTGGCAAAAATGCAGTGATGGTACAATCCAGGGACCACAAAAAGAGCACGAGGCCCAGTACTTCGAGAAAATATTGAGAAGGCCGTCGCCTGCTATGCTGTTTGACTTGAAACTTTCAAAAAGTTGGAGATATTGTAACGATGAGAAGACAAAGCCAGTTTTCAAGAGAACGATTCTCCAAAATATGAACCCGCTGCGGCGGAAGCAGATTAGGCGCCCGCACAGCCTGAACGCGAAGCGAACAGCGACAAGACCGCACTTGAACTGATGGTGAATTCTTGAAGTTTCTTTGCCAATGTCAAAACGTGGATCCTCTTCAAAACCGGTGGGAGGATTATATTCAGGAAGAAAAGCCATGGTAGTGCAACAAAATACTCGCCTATGACGTCACCGAATTTATAGCAGGTAGCGGTAGCAAAACCTCCAAGAAAAGAGAGACTCGCAGATCATTACAGCGTGAGAGAGTTCGAGTGCCTAGAGGATTGTAGATCAGATTGATCAGGGTAAAGGGCACGATGACCTGTGGCGATGGACGAACCGGACAGCCTCAGGCTCGCTCTCTCCCACAAAGTCACATCACCGGACACTCTTTCAGTTCACTGCGACGACCCTCTCTCTCTTCCCATTCTCCTTATCCTTTAGTCATGTCCGACCCAAGTTCATCAGAGCAGCCTGAGAGACCAGATGTCGAGCCAAACGCGTCTACAACCGCTTCGGTAGCGGATCACTTCAGCAAACTCATCGCCGTCGTCGAGAAGCTGAATGTGACAATGGAGGGACAGAAGACGACTATGGAGAAGGTTGAGAGCACGCTAATCGACCATGGGAAGCAATTCGAAGTCCTGACCAGGGACGCGTTGAAGAGTGAGTTTGAAACGAACAGCAGCCGGAAAGACGCTGATAGGATATTGTAGACGATCAGCCGTATGATCAAAAGGATCTTGAAGATGAATCGACCTGTCTCGCATTGTATGACATGGTGATGGCGAAGACGAAGGAAAAAGCTGACGAGTGGAATGGAACGATGGATGTAACGCTAATTTTCGTGAGTGAATTACTGGTAAGAAATACACTAGCAGGTGGTAACAATTCGAGTCGTGAATAGATCGCATTGTTTTCGGCGGTGCTTACCGCTTTCCTTGTACCTGCTACTCAAACTTTGCTACCGTCTTTCAATGATTCTGGCAACTCCACCTCCTCATCAGCCCCTCCACTTCCCCCTCGTTCCGACGAAGCCGTATGCGCTTTCTATTATCTATCATTGATTGCCGCGGTTAGTCGTATCAGTAAATTCCTGTTCAATGAATACTAAAATACCTACCAGATTATTATTGCGGTACTCTGTGCTCTGGGACGTCAATGGGTCAGAAGACTGACGATCCGACCTAACAAGAACACCTGGAAGGAGCGCATGTTCTGGCACATAGAACGAATGCGCCGCGCCGAGAAATGGCTTCAGATGCTCATGGAGGTTCTCTATTGGATGCGGCTCGGATCCATAGCCCTATTCATGTCAGGCCTTCTCTACCAACTCTGGAACCTGTCGCACTCGTTTGAAGAACGAGCGACTATTCTCCTGGCAACCTGGGCACTCGGTGTCGTCCTTATTGGCGGCATCGCGGTTACGATGGTTGCAACGACCTACCACGCTGTTCGATACCAAGCCTCGGTGTTCGAAGGCTTGGTCAGCCGAACCATCGTCGGAGACGTGGACACCGGTTTTGCAGACGGCGTTCGCAGCATTTGGACCTGGGTCAGAGGGTTGGTTGCGGCTAGCACGAAGTGGGTTATGACTCCCAAAATTCGAGACAGTAAAGCTGGTTGGACGTGGGCCACAAACGTCAAACCGGCAGAAATGGCAGAAAGAGGAGGGAGATGGATCCGAGCGATGGTGGCGGTGAAGAAGG
>KV428347.1:0-17676 GCA_001632355.1 Sistotremastrum suecicum HHB10207 ss-3 | reverse complement strand
GTTGAGGTGGCGAAAATCAGTAATAATCAACCGAATAATGTCATAATCATTGTAATAATCATCGATAAAATGTAAATAATATAAATAATAATAATGAAAATATCGAAAATAATATAAATAATATAATAATAAATAAATAAATCATTTAAATATTCATGACGGATATCCGGAAATTGCAGAGGCCATATCCGCCACCCGTGACATATCCGCGTCACGGATATCTGTCACGCGGTTATCCGTTTTCCCACGGGTATCAGGACGGATATCCGGGCTAGACCCGTACCCGTTGAGAACCTTAATTTGGAGCGTGTGAGCCATGAGATATCGAGAGAGAAAGAGGTTTACTGACCTGGAATTCCATTCAGAAGTGTGAGGAAATCACGGCCCTGAGCTGGGGAAAATGGATGTGTTGAGTAATCTGAGGTCATCACATCTTATGCCAAACGTCAGTAAATCACATGCTACAAGCTTCACGAGAAGCGTTCTCACCGACGCAAGCATGGGAAAGGATAGCAACCAATTCATTCCGAACACTTTCGGGAAGCTTGATATGCATACAGAAGTACTCAACATGTGTGTAGTAGTTCTGTGTCAGAGCGAGTTCTTCACGAAATGATTAGTTCAAAGGATTAATGCAAGAAAATCACAACTGACTGAGATGTGATACAGATGTCACAGGGGCAATATCCTGATCGATGGTGGTGGTGGTCTCGATCCAGAAGATGGTTCGAGAAACGTGATCAACGAAATAATATCCACAAGTTTCGTTGTCCTCATCGGGTTGAAGGACGAGCTCGATCGACGGTTGTAGAACGATGCCGTAGATCTCGACAAGTATAGCGATTTGGCATATCCACTGACTGACCATAACGCAAGTCATTGGATCACCCATGTTTGCTTCAGTAACCACGCTTTCATCGCGATGATACCAGTATGATGGCCCTGTGTAAACAATTGTCAATGTCAAATAAAAAGATAGTCGTAAAACAGGAACGGGAGTTCATGGTCGTACGGTATGGGTATTGGTAAAAATTGAAACTAACCTTCCGGGTGATGTAGCTGGGTCCATCCTTCGGGGGCGGGGGCGACCCTACATGGAAGATTAGAGCGAATATCAGCATATAGTCACTGAAAACTTACCCAGAATCCAGGTATGCGGGCATACCACCTGGAATTTGAAGATGGCGAGGTTGATTCCTGATAAACACATTAATTAAAAACGGCTCTCAATGGTCATCCCATCACGTACTCGAAAGCCAATGGTCTTTTTCCATAGCGAGTGTTCGACTGTGGCGTAATGCAACGTAGACTCGAAGGAGCATACGGGGGTGGCGTCTGCTTTCCACGATTCTCTTCAGTCGACGTCCGGATAGAGGGGGCGATCGATGAAGCCGCAACTAGAAGCGAGGATTGGGAAGAGGATGGCGAGGCGGGGATGTTTGAATCACTGGCAGTCGCATCGGGTACAGCGCCGGCGTCGGTACTGTTTCGCATACCGTAAGAGATATCTCTGGAATACGGAGAGGGAGGACTTTGTCTCTGGACTGACGGAAGGTCAGAAAGGAGTTGGGCAGACCTTGGGGCAGTTGGTGGAAGTTGAAAACAGTTTACACAGCTAAGCGGTGCGTGCACCACGTTAGCCAACTGATCCGACGCTCCGAGACTCGATTTGCAATTTGGCAATCACGATACAGTTCAACGACCGTCAAAAACGGAGGGCGTTCCCCCTAACTAGAATTCGTCCGAAACATGTTCGTCCTAGATCTTGTTCATATAACAACCAACGTAAACTTTGACACATTTTCGCGCCCTGATTTCTAGGCCTTATGAAGCCCTTCGACTGATGATCAGTGCCCTTCCATAGCCTCGAATCTCTTCATTTAATCCATCCGCAATGCAGTATATCGAGAATCAGCAATGCGTCCTTCAACTTCGCAGAATTGGGCCAAGATGAGAGAGAAAAATCCGACCTATAGTCATCAAAGCTTAGAGATCTCAGGGTTCACACTGTTCGGACCTGTCAAACATCTTGATCCATTCCCAAATGTCACAGGGTCCAGCTCTCTCTCTTTCACTTTACATAGCCAATTTCATGGCCTGGTTGATGTGATGCGGTGACGCCATAACGATAGACCTCGAGATGGAGACCTGCGACGTAGGTGGAATTGGAAAGGGCGGTCCAAACTGTGTTTCTTCACGCCAGATATTTCTGAGCTCCACGTGGGAGTCAGAGACGTCAACAGGCACAGGAATATTTCCATATTTAGTTATGTGATGGGCTTGTCCCTGACAGAAGATTCCGAGGGCATCCGATGAGCCTCGATTGATTCGGATGCACAGTACGGTGCCGTGGTGGTTGTCGACGTCGAACAGTTTCAGACACAATCAGTGATATCAAAAATACAATTGCATTCCCAAAGGGGAGCAGTCCAATACAACAACAAATCCGGATGAGGGTTGCCTGCCATTCCATGTCCATCCAACCGTCCATCGTCCAACCATCCGACCATCCGACCATCCGACCTCCAACCCTCCGGCCATCCGACCATCCGACCTCCAACCATCCAAACATTATCCAACCCTCATCCCAGAAATTGTAGTAGAAAGGAATTAGTCCAATAGGAAGGAATTTGAAGCAGAGACGAAAGAATGTAAATCGCAAAACGCGAAGCGAGAAAAGAAAAAAAGCAACAAGGATAAAGGGGATCCAAGATTACGGGGGACCGAGCACAGCCAGCTGATGCCGATGGTCGGCTTCGTCGAAATTTCGCATGATTTTGAAGGATCGAGCACTATCGTACGGCTAAGAGGTCGGCGCACTGCCAGGGGAAAGAAAAAAAAATTAGCGAGGATGTCGACGTAATGCAACGGAATACTGACTGATTCAACAACACGAGTGACTTTTAGGGAAAGAGGGAGGGGGGAGACATGGATACTCAGGCGGACTTGAGTAATTGAGCGATTCGGTTCGTTCGCCTGGAACGTCCACGAAGTCGCGACCGTAGTCGATTACGATTTGCTTCATTGGAGATGAGGGAAGGTAAAAGTGGGTGTTGAATACAGTAGAGAGGGAGAACTCGTCGACGTCGTCCTCGACGTCCTCGGGAAAGGTTTGCGAAGGAGAATTAAGATATTGCGAGGGTGAGGGGGAATAAAGACATATCGGGATTGAACGTGGAATGGAATGAGAAGAAGAGGAGGTGGAGGACGAGGTGGAGTCCGGCGTATGCTGATGGACGTCAGTTCGATGGTATGGCGCAAATTTCGGCGCTGGAGGGAGCGTTGCAAGGGTTGCATGAGACGCTGAGAAAAAGAATCGCCATAACTGCTTGGTCTTGAGAGCAAGGCGTGAAAGAAAAGGGAGAAAAAAGATTAAGGAGTGGTGAAAGGGAAGGGGTATGAGTGGGGAAGCCGCTAGGCCAACTGCGATGAGGGCAGCTGTGATCACTAGGGTGTTGTCTGCGCCGTCTTGATAGAGGAAATTGAGGTGCAACATCGACTCTGTCGAAAAAAGCGTTAGAGGTGATAGATATATAATAATGGCGAACTGACCTTCCTCTCACAGGACTAAGAAAGCGGAGAGAGAGAGAGAGTCAACGGGGAATCCGCTCATTGCCAGCGGTTCTTATGGTGCGTCGTCAGACACGCGGAGAACGTCGTTGAACGTCGAACAAAAAGCACGATGATCTGGGGTGATAGACAATAAAACAATAAGAGTGACAGGATCCCGCCGAACGTCTTGCTCGCCCGCTCCGACTGTTAATGAAAGTCGACTTGGCCGTGGGAACTGTGGCGCTGGGTGAGATTCAGGGCCATGCTCGTTTGGGCTTATCACTGGCCCGATCCAGAATTCGTCGCCGGGTTTCACTTGATGTCGAAAAGCCGACACCATGACCAATGACAACGAGGCTTTCGTTATGCCGCTACCCCGTGCCCTGTTTCCAGTGAGATTGATTAGAAGCCATCAATGTGGCGTTGAAGTTCGTCCCTCACCCTGCGAATCCCAGTAGCACTTCTGTCTTCGCTCGTTTGACCAAATGATAAAGATTCTTTCCGAATAGAACGTTCTGATTAGTTCCAGAGTCCGCGTTCTTATTGTCAACGGAACGCTCACCTGTGCCATGCGGATTTGGTAGAGTCGCCGACACGCCCATCAGACTCTGAATGGGAGGGGCACACACTTAAGCAATACCTAGGGCTGAATTCAATTACATTCGCTCACATAGAATGGAAATCAACTACCCAGGGACGAATATCGTGCCCACAAGGCTGCCGAAGCGTGCGGTGATCCCGGTGCTAACTCGGGCGCAGTGCTACGGAACGTTCGATAGCCTATCCTACAGCAGACGAATTATATTCTTGGAATTGAAAAGAGAAATCAGATACGAACCTGAGCCTGGCGAAGCCAAGGTCCCGCCCAAAGAGAAATTTAAGCGCCCGACGGACATCTCCGACCGATCAAAAGCTTCGGCTCCGGAGACCATGCGCTCGGGTACTACTACTCGTCCGGCAATTTTGCTTCCGACGTTTCTCGCGTGTTGCGTCATCTTCCACCACGCCGCCAGTCTTGGGAAACTAAGATTCATTACTGGAAGTAAGGATGAACACGAATATCGCCAAAAAAAAGGTACCTATGGATGTACCTACTCAGGTACCTGCCTTTTTCACTTCTTACAGGTCCAGGTACACCATCTGGGAAAACGTTCACAGGTACAGGTATTGGAAATCTCAAAATTTCATTTATCCAGGTACCTCATGGATATACCTGTCTAAGGACAGATGTCCTCTGAATCTCAGACCCACATACATATCCTCCCATACAAGCTCAAATCTCATTATGAAACAACTTGTAGTTGATATGTATAAGTCAGAGACAAGGATATCTGGGCCTCACTTGAGTTTTCAGTATCCATTGGGCATCTACTTGGGCTTGATTTGAGGTACTTGGGTTCAATCTGGATACCCAAAAGCACTCAGATACTTGGGTATGGGTGTTCAGATGAATATTTTTATTACATATGGGTACACAGGTGCAGATACTTGAGTCCAGTCTGGATACCCATATTACTCAATTCTACCCATATCCATGGACCTGCAGGTATACCTAGGTCACCTGCCAAGGTACCTGGGTTGTTCAAAATCGTGTTGCCAAAAATTTTGACAGGTCCAGGTACTGAACCCTGAGGGCCAGGGTACCTGCCCCTAAGGTACCCATACTCACGAGTCTATATTCGTGTTCATCCTTAACTGGAAGTCATTGGCATATCTTTTCTCTCAGTATGCCGCCATCTCTATATCTACCCGCTCGCAGCTGAGCATCACGCAACTGAAACCTCAACGCTTCAAATCGATCGACGCCTGCGAGATACGGTAAAGACGTTTTCTACATGGACAGTTTTCTTCGCTGTTGTGATGGAGGTGCTAGTGGTGAGCTGCCAAGGTGGAGGAAATTATGGATGCGGAAATCAATATCGATCAGCATCGTTGTACTGGTTTTTAGTTCTACTACTAGTATCAAAGATGGTTGAGTTCGGGACTCCGGCGAGAACAGTCATCTGATTCGGATGCGATCACAACATGTTAATGTTAGTTACACAGAAAACGTAAATTCGAGGACATGAAAACCAAGAAAAATCCATCCAATCCGCTCATGAGCATTGACATCCCCAGAAATGAATCAAACACCAAGAAATATATTGGGTCAGCATGAAAGAAGACGAAGTATTTCCACAGAGTTTCAGCTTCACGTGAATTTGAACCTACAATCTCGCTGCAAGCAGACGATACCATGCCGTGTGGCCTCACTGACCCCCCATCCTATCCTCCTGTCGACGTATTTGGAGTCGGAAAGGGAAGCATTGATGAGCCATACTTCTCTACCGATATCAGAGTCTCCCCAACGATAGAATATACCAAGATCTAAAAAATAAAGAACTTCAGTGATTCGATGATATGCTAACGAGCGGAGAAAGTACGGACCATTCATCGGATATCCGGTGCCAAATATGTTCAACCCAGCGTCGCGATGTCGTTGTTGACCCAATGAGAGCCCAATGTCATTCACGAATTTTGTAGCTTGTTTGACCAGCGTTTCCAGATGACGAGGAACAGCAATCGCTTGCCTGACGTACTTCTTTTCAAGACTTCGTTCGATATTTCTCGTGACCGATGAGTTATATCGGGCGTTCGTCGGCCAAGTGGGAGGATTCTCGAAAACCGTGGAAGACAAAATGTCAAAGGGGGCCGTGGTATTTCGAGTAACCAAGTGTAGGGCACCACCCTGACAATAGCGACGACGATCTTGATGAGGGTAGGAATACATGTATACCTCTCCAACACCTGGAATGGCGAGGTGTCCTGAATGAATATTCGACATCTGCCGTGAAAAGAACCTAATCAGTATTTTCAAAGAGTGAAGATTGTGCGAAATATAGCTCAGTGATTGTGTACAACACTAGATATATTGAGCAATGCTACCTGTGCGAAATATAGCTACACAGGTCATCAGCAAAAGAATGAAACTATATAAGACGAATACTGACCTCAGTGATTGTGTACAACACTGAGGTTCAGTCTAAACTCCGCTAAACTATCTATACAGTCGATTGCCATAGTTGAGACTCCGCTCAAGCTAGTGGCATAGCGCAAGTGAGTTCCGAGACCGCTGACAACTCCCCCTGCAACCTCAGCTGAGCTCGTATATTCAACACTCCCCCTCGAGCTCATGAATCCGGAGGTTGTCCAGGTGGGTTTCAAAGAGAGGTCGAGATAATGCCTTGGTGAATAAGTCGGCTACGTTAGCTTTGGAGGGAATGTAGTTGATCGAGATGTGTTTGGCGTCTAGTTGTTCACGGACGAAGTGATGTCGAATATCAATATGTTTGGTCCGTCCATAGCTGGTAGTTCCTTTAGCAAATGCAATCGTCCCTTGATTATCAATGTAAACCGGCGTGGGGCTGAGTTTCCCAAGTCCAAGTTCTTCCAAATTCAATTCCTTGAGAAATTCTCTCATCCAGAGTGCTTGCTGCAGTGCATGTGACGCAGCCATATACTCTGCTTCAAGGGTGGAGAGTGCAACCGTTTGTTGTAGCTTTGAGCTCCAACTGACTAAACTTCCGAAACAGTATGCGGCGTAGCCGGAAGTGGAACGGCGAGTATCACGATCCTCACCCCAGTCGGCATCGGAATATATGGCGAGTGGCTCATTAGAATTGGTACCTCCAAGACGAATTCCATGGTTCCTAGTGCCTTTTAAATACCGTAAGACTCGTTTGACTGCATTCCAATGTCCCGGGCCGGGGTTAGCGCAGAACCGAGCTAATTTTTGAGCTGCATGTGCGATATCCGGCCTGGTGGCATGAACAGCATAGTTAATTGCTCCTATAGCTTCGCGATAGGGTACCCTTTGCATTTCAGCAATCGTCTTATGATCACTGAGATCCGGGGACATGGATGAATCCAAGACAACAGAGGGGTCAAGGGGAGTGGCCACTGGTTTTATTTCCAGACCATCAAGGTTGAACCTTCGGAGAAGAGTGTCGATGTATGCTCTCTGAGTCAAGATGCAGGACCCGTCTGGTTGATTAACAGCTTCGATCCCAAGCATCCAGTGCAACTCTCCGCCAAAAACCATTTTGATCCTTTCACCAAGTTCGTTTTCCAGTCTGTCGGCTTCAGGATCGGAACTGGAGGTCATGGCGAGGTCATCAACGGCCATATTGACGATGCTGCAACCCGTATTGGTGCGCCGAACATATACAGCATGATCCACATGAATACGCTCAAAGCCCAGATCCTTGTAGATTCCGTTGATGTGCAAGTACCAAGCTCTTCCGGCCTGCTTGAGGCCATATAATGGTGCCTGTAAGATGCACACATCGCCGGGATTCCCTTCGATAAATCCTTCTGGTTGTCTGAGATCGATTTGCTCTTCTAGAAGTCCATTTAGGTATGCCGATTTGACGTCCCCTTGCCTTATGACCCATCCTAGCTTCTTTCCTAGGCTAATAACCATCCTCAACGACTCGAAGCGCCCAACAGGAGCAAACACATCGAAGTATGACTCGCCAAATCGTTGCGAAAACCCTTGAGCCACTAGTCTGGCTTTATACTTCAGGATTTTGCCTTTCTTGTCGTGTTTTATGTGGAACACCCATTTTGAGCCAACAAGCTGGACTCCAGGACGGCGTGGACCAACATGCCAAGTGCCGTATTCCTGTAATGTCTCGTGTTCTGCCTTCATAGCTGCTATCCAGTGTTCCTTATCTTCACTGTTTATAGCCTCCTCATAGGTTTTCGGCTCCATTCCCGACGGTAATACTTTGATTTCATTGGCTCTGAATGCATGTTCATTGCCGTCACGATAATCGTCCATATATCCAGCACCTGGAGGTACGTCCGAAAGCTCTGAATCATTATCAGAATCTTCTTCTGACGCCTGGGTTGGCTGAGAAACTGGTGCCCCGTCCAATGGCACGAAGTGTTCGGCCTCGAGCCCTTCATTTCTCCTAGATTTTCGGGTAGGTGGCCCATAATCCTTTCGCTGTCTTGGTGCTCTAGACACATGCTCAGGTTCGTTTGCATGATTTCCTTCGTCTGCTACAGCTCCTGGTCCGTCGCCAGTACCTTGGCTCTCGGTAGATCCATCCACTGGTTCCTCTCCTTCATTCAAATTTTCGAGCCTTGGAGGATCAACAATCTCTGAAGTTTCAGGAATTGAAACACGTTCATCAATACCGTAGGCGTCATCGGCATCAGGTACGCCTTCATCCAATGCTTGATTGAAATCTGATTCCAGGAGGTTAACTCCCCCTGCAGACGAAGCAAGTGGCACTTCAACGACCTTGTGCAAGGTTTCGTCAAAAATGACATGGGGCGACTTGTAGTATCGCTGAGTTTTGGGATCAAAACACCGGTATGCTTTGGAGTGCTCGTAGTACCCAAGGAATATACATTCCACTGACTTAGGTTCCAACTTCTTCCTTAGTTCGTCAGGGACATGAACCCAACATCGTACACCAAATTCGCGTAAGTGTTCGACGTGCGGTTTTGAACCGGTCCAGAGTTCGTAAGGGGTCTTCCCGTTCAACGCACGAGACGGGATACGATTACGAAGGTATGTAGCTGTATTGACAGCCTCTGCCCAGAATGATAGGCTGACATTGCGTGCGTAGAGCATAGCTCGGACTCGTTCCATAATCGTACGATTCCCACGCTCTGCCACTCCATTCTGTTCTGGAGTATACGGAGCAGTTGTCTCGTGGATAATCCCTTGTGAGGTGAGCCAGTCTTCGAGTTCCTGGTTCATGAACTCGCCGCCGTTGTCGCTGCGAAAACGCTTCCATGTTCCATTAACTTGGTTTTCAGCTATAGCCTTGAAATCCTTCAAGATCTGGGCTATCCCGGTCTTGTCACGAAGAAGAAAGACCCAAAACATCCGGGTATAGTCGTTGGTGAGTCCCAGGAAATATCTATTGCCGCCACGAGATGGAATGCTGAATGGGCCGCATAGATCGGCATGAACTAGTTCGAGAGGAGCTTTGGCACGCGTTTTGGAAGAGGGAAAGGGAATCCGTTCATGTTTTCCCTTGATACACGGTCCACAGATTGTGAAAGGTGAGTCTGTATCAGCATCCATGCCGTCAACGATTTGATTCTTGATCATCGCGAGTATCAGACTTATTCCCGGATGTCCGTACCGACGATGCCAGAGATCAACGTCAGCCTTTGCAGACCCGGCAGCTGATACGATCTGAGCCCGAGCATACGGTCTCTCGATTGTGGCATTGATTGGCCACATGCTATTTCGACAGTGAGAGGTCCCAATGAATTGATTCTTCTCATTAAACCATTTCTCGACACCGGATTTAGATCTCGAAGACCACCCTAGTGCGTCCAATTGAGTCTTCGAGATGAGACGAACACGCCCCTTTGGTGCATACAAGACATCTTTAAGTTCGGTGATTCGACCAGTATCCGCCCATTTGATTCGGATGGTTCCAATCCCAATGCCACGTTCGCCATGGTCTCCCAGTCCTTTGATTGTGATATCGGTTGGCGCAATGGATACAAAATCATTGATATTGTCTGTGATATGACAGGTGGCACCAGAGTCAATGAGGAAACCGTTGATCTGGTGCGCACTGAAATCGGCAAGGTAGGCACGAGGCACGTCGTTCGAGGGACATGTGGGACCGGTGATAGTGGTTGGAATGAGGGGATGGATAGGGCAAGATAGAGGGCACAATGAGTCGATTGAGTTGTTCTCGAGCGATGAGATGTTCTGCAGGGTTTCAATATCTCTGTTGCCACACTCCTGGTAGTCAACACTGTCGCTGATAACCTCTGTCTTCATCTTCAACATGCTCCAACTCTTATTGTTCTCTCCTTCCTTTCGTCCTCTTTGCATAATTTTGTTGTTTCGTGTTTTTGTCATATTCGGCGCGAAGGAAATTGACACGGTAGTAGGGTAGTCATGTGTTGGTCAATGAGAAGTCGAAGGAATGAGATAAATTGATATTTTGAGTGACACTTCAATTTTCGAGCGCAGGGCTCATAACCTGTGCGAAATATAGCTCAGTGATTGTGTACAACACTAGATATATTGAGTAATGCTACCTGTGCGAAATATAGCTACACAGGTCATCAGCAAAAGAATGAAACTATATAAGACGAATACTGACCTCAGTGATTGTGTACAACACTGAGGCTCAGTCTAAACTCCGCTAAACTATCTATACAGTCGATTGCCATAGTTGAGACTCCGCTCAAGCTAGTGGCATAGCGCAAGTGAGTTCCGAGACCGCTGACAACTCCCCCTGCAACCTCAGCTGAGCTCGTATATTCAACAAAGATGACGCTCACCATCTGAGCAATATTATATTCCTCAAACAATACGTGATATTCTCCAAATCCCTCGTCATTTCTTCCTTCGGAGGACGTAGGGATTGCATTTTCCTCGTGTCTAACCACTCGAATGAAAGAGCGAATAGAACCATGACCCAGACACCACCCCATCAGCCCGTGAATCCGTGTCCCTCGCCAATCTAATCCACCATCATCAACTATTGGTTCAAAGGAAGGCGTCATTCGGTCTGTGCAACTATCTATCCCTCCTTGGTTTGTGAAATCCGGTGTCACAGAAGGGTAGAGAAGGAAAACCATTACTTGGTGGGTCGGGAGAGGAAAGAGTCGAGCAACCAGCGAAATAAGAGCAGGGACCATTCCTCGTCTCGGTCTGATCTCTTCCGCGGTACGGGGCTTTATATGGCGGGGAAGATGGGTAAGAAGAAAATGTCTCAGGGTGTCTTTGATGAGATCCAAACAGTGTGAATCTGCCCCTTTCGCAGGACGTTGGGGTGAGATAAGAAAAAGAGGAAGTCGGGTTGTGCTTATCGAACCCTCAGCGTTGGCATTGGGGCATTCCCAATCATTGTTGAAAATAGATAGCGGAGAGAGAACGCCTGAAGATACAATAGGGGGAGTCGTAGAAGCGGGTGGTCTCTTTGGCGCTGAGCTTGGAGGCAGCTCCCACGGATGTGTGGATGGACTAGATCCATCAAGTTCTATTGAGGGAAACGGGATTGAGGAGATCGAATTCACTCTCTGAGCGCTGCTCGTAGTATCGGAGGTGATTGGAAGGTTAGGGGTTGATCGACTGTACTCGGAAAGCCTGAACGGAGAACTGCCATGGCCAGAATTGTCGGATGTGGCCTGCAAATTCACATCCTCGACCGAAGAGATGTGATTGCTAGACCCCAGATAAAACAATTCCACTGAGTCAAAGGTCGTTAGCGATATTCGAGAAGAACTGGCTGAATTGGGCTTCGTTATTGGGTCAACGATATGTTGGGATAGGGAATGGTCGGGGGAAGCCTGCTATAAGGTCGCATTAATTCAGCACTTTACGCACGGCTATGTCAAAGTCGTGAAGTCATACCGGAGGGCACGATGGAGACGGCATAGAGAAGACGGGACGGCGAGACCGAGGAAAATACAGAAGGGCGAGTGAGCAAGTGGCTTGCAATCCTTGCTTGCTATGAAAGTCTAGGAGGTATTGAACTTGCTTCAGATGCTGGACATTATCGTAAGCTCAAGTTGACTGAGGTCACGGTGCTGTAGAACCCAGCAGATCTCGTCGTCCGCGATCATCAGGCCAGGAACCAAATCAGGTCCCTAGCGTATGACAGACGCTGATGACAGTTCAGCCTAGCGCACGCAACATTAACAACTTATGTTTCCCACCCCCTTTCAATCAGCAAACACTCGCCTTCCTGCTAAATTTGGTTCTAATGTCTATTCAAGTGTGCTTCCAACGACATCAAGTACTACATAGAGTTTTCCGCGGTGGGCACCAGGATTCCTGCTTCCTAAATACATGAAAGTCATGTGCCTGTGATAAAGTTATCGAGGTAGAGTCGAGAATTCATTCTTCTCGATTATGTCGACCTTTCCGGTCAGGTCGTCCATATGTATGTGTAAAGATTGATCAGGGAGCGAGATTCCATTTGATTGATAGTCAACAACATCTGTGCATGACATTGCCTTCGATTTTGGGGGAGATTCAATCTCCCAGGAACTGGAAAAATATGGGAAGTCGGGAACTCGTAGGAATGTGATCTATAACGGTCACAGCGATCGTACTAGGCTGGAAAAGGATGGATAGATGATAGGATGAACAATGACGGGTGTCGTCCCTGGTGGTTTCAATGTAAGGGGCATCAGGAAACCATTGCGTCAGCGCGGTACTGCGATTTTTTGACCGCCTTGCCGAGGTGAACCGATTACTATCAACTGGATCGAACAGATTATTTTGTTGGGACATGAGCAAAGAAGAAAAGACAAGTCGATCGTCACAGCTATCTCCGAACCAGTAGAAGCTTCCGACCCCTCCCAACACCAGCGAAACCTTAGGCAGGAAGTCGTCCTCATGTAGTTCCGATCCTATTCCGATCCGATCGCCCGATCAGCATTCGAAGCAATTTCAGAGCGTCCTGATTTACAGAAAGGTCGACTCGCATTAATGCACTGCTAACGGATGACTTGACATATAGTCTGATTACTGAAAGGCCATGCGATGAGTCCGCTGTATTACAGCCTGTACACAGCCAAGGATAAAAATCAGGTCCAAGCTCAGGTTTGCGGTATCCCCGTTAGAAACACTCGGGCGCAAAGATGAGAAAACGTCATAAAGATCCGAGGTATGCTTCGATCGAGGTATCATTCAAATGACCCGGGGTTGATCAAGTCTCGAGTACTCAAGAAAAGGCGCTTGGTCGAGTATATCGAGAGTCTCTGTTATGGAAGGCAGATGGTCACGCGAATTCGATTGCCGAATTCAAGACTACTGAAGGTCAGACGAGATTTAGAGCTTCCTAACAATAGGCTAGAACGAGCCCTGAAATTGTCACAGCAAGATGGAAAGCCCGGCAGAATAAGCGCCGTGAACAAACAAGAATCAACTATCGTTCGTGCCAGAATAATCAATCCTAGTAGTCGCTAGCACAGTTGTCCCAAGGATAAATCCTTCTATCTAGTCCCCCACCTTCATCACGGCCGTTAATATACGGAGATTTCACTATGACCAGCGGGATTGGTGGCTGAAGAATGTCGTCAGGACTCCTGACTCCTGAGGAAGCAGAGCTGACGTAATTTTCAACGTTACCAACGCAAGACAGTACTAATCTCGAGCAAACCGTCATAGTAACTGAGGACTTTCTTTGGTTGTTTCGGTTGTTAACTTGAGATTTAAGTCCCCCATTGTCATACGATCTGTTCCAGCATAATAAAGTTGATGGAGCGATTGCGCGGGCCAAAACCTGAGCTTCGGGTTTTTTCATACAACGCATTCGATTATCCACAATATATGACAATATAGTAGAGCGAGATCTGAATCGAGACCAAAATTCTTCTTCAAAGATTTTATCCGTGCTCCAAGGAAAGGAAAATTGAATAAACTAATAAACTGAGGTTCCGGCTTCGTAGATGACCATGTGAAGAGATCCCGATAGGAGTCTAAACCTTTTCTCTGGTCTTTTCTCACATATATAGATATATGCGCGGACTAAGATATGTTAACCCTTGATGGGAGCGAGAACTGTGGATGTGAAATGAGGAAGCACCGAAGCCAGGGTCCAAACGGAACTCACCTGCCAGTGATACGTGAGCTACTACACATTTGGAACAGGTGTGCCTTTATTTTCGATGCGTGGAAAACCAGTGATTCTCTCACACCTCGTTGCACAGGAGTTGGCCGAGAATCTCAAAGTACAGACGGCGGTGATTAGAGGGTTATCGGAATACACGTGTCTTGATACTCCCTGTCAGATCATGGCGCCGTACGATCCCCTCAGTGCTCTCACCCACTACCGTCCTACAATGAACGATATCGAGTACAGCTTGCCTTCGCATCTGTACGTGTCAAAAGTCTCTCTCGTCGCTGAACCACTTTTTACTTTTTACTAAGATCAGGAACCGCGTCCGCGTACTTGATACCAACGGAATGCGAAACGGAGGGTGAAACAACCCCCCATGGATCTCCCGTCGGTCTCCATGTTCAACTCGAAGCTGGCGTCGCTCAGCCGACTACTACTCCCCAGGATGCATATGTCCCGTCACTCGCAGCGCTCTTCCAACCTTCGAATTCTCCACACGACTCTTTCCCTATGTCTTCCTCTCAGGCGCCTCGGGGTCGGTCCCCGACACCTCGCCCTTACATCGACGACTCTCCACACCCATCCTTTCCCACGTCCGTCACTCCTCCTAGTCGTTCTCATTCTCGAATCGCCTCGGGCTCGCAGCTCTCTTGGAAGGAGTCTTCCTCTCAAAACGTTTTTCCGCCGATTCCTTCAAATCATTATCATTTATCAACGACGTATGCGCAAGATCCCCACCTACATTCCTCCCCCCTGGCGCACGAAATGCACAACTTTGCTACTGAAGACCTCTCTATGGTTTTGAGCGCAGTCGAGGATCTTTCCCCGATCTCTATGTCCCCCCATAAGTTCGGCTCTACTTCCGACATCAAGGAAGCGGGAATTCGGTGTGAACATTCAGTGTATTTTTCCGTCATCTTATACCGTTTCTGTTTCTGATTCCCTAAGAAGACAGATGCTGAGTTATTATTATTATCAACTCGCCCATCTCTCCCTACTCGTTCAGAGTCTAGACATCGTTCACATTCAACTTTCGAAGGTTCCGGAGAGCTTGATGTCTCGTGAGGTCGTTGAAGAATGGACAGTACGTCTCTTGATTTTCCAAGTGTTCCAGATCCCCGTTCGATGTTGATTGCCTTATTAGACAAATGTTCGTAAGCTCCAGGATAGCATAATGGGAGAAAAGACGAGATGTCGCGCATCTCATGAACAGGTATCTTTCTCCATTGGACTTCTGCAGACAATTTAAGTAATGAGATGGTGCAGTACGTACAGTCAACCAAGTCTCAGTAAGACCAGGATATCGCAAGACAGGTTACATGACTGACGATTACGCCCATTTAACATGGAATCTACTTTATTTTGTTTCGTCAATGTCTGTCATCTTCATGTATTCCACTGTTCACCATTTCTTGGGGGATCGGGATGGCGCACTAATCAGAGACAGATTAAATAGAAATATTGAGCGCATCGTCGCGTCAAAGACCATTATGTATTGAATTGACAAAAATCTACTAGTCTTCGATTGACACTGATAAAGAGATGAAAGGAAGGGGCGTACCCAACCGGCAAAGACTTTTCACAAATATGATAGGCGAGAGAACGTGAAGAGCTTTGACGTCAGCCAAGGTGACGTAAGTTGAACCCTGAGCGGGCCTAGGGCTGAGCGCTGACCGAGAGCCCCGATTGGCGCCCAACGGCAACCCCTTGGCTCGAGTGAAATCAAGGTCGATGCCCAGAATACTACATAGGTCGCCCCAGGACCCACGTTCTCTTTCAGAATCGGTCCGAACAAAATATTGGGCCAGGTTCTGCGTGGAATGCCAAAGAGTCCATCACCGCTCGCATTGCTCGGGATCTCGTAACTTTCTCATTCTTCTGTAATAGAGGTCCTGACTTATCGGGCTTCTAGTATTCCATGCTCTGCTATCTCAGACTCCGCGCACTCGAGATCATACCCGAGAGTACTGCGCCTTCTATCGGATCCTACTTCTCACTCCTATGGACCACACGAGCGTCCTCAGCTCTGCCGGTGCTTTATTCGCCTCAACGAGCAGTCGTTGTTCTAGGGAGTTCTCATGAATGACCATCAAGGCGTCGTCAGGTCAAGGAGGTGGCGTTGCCCGGTACCTAGTTGAACATACGTACTTCGAATGTTCTTTCACTCGGACTTCATTACCCGAATCACAGAGCTTTGCCTGATACAGACAGGAGCTAGGACTCTGTTCGTTCACATGACAAAGTCCGTCGTCTCTCTTCAAGTTCGTCTTCGATCGCCTCCCAACTCCCCAACTCCCCAACTCCCCAACTCCCAACAACTCCCTTCTTAGATTCCAACTTCCTTCGCACTATCAATATGCAGACAACGGTCACTCGAAAGTCCTTGACATGTCCTGTCGAAGGATGTTCAAGAAAGTTTCGCAAGAACAATGAAGCTAGCCGCCAGGCGATGGAGGCCCATCGCAAAGCGTTACATCCGGGATCTGCGGAAATATTCTATGATGGTCAGTATCCGTGTAGTCATGAATTAGAGAGAAACCTCACGTTCATCGCGCATCAGGTGTCTACCATCGTGTCCAGCCTCTCGAAACCTCCCCTCAGGCATTCATATGTCCCTGCGGAGTCTCTTTCCGCGACCCCGGAGTGTGCGAAGCACTGCTAGAGGAACTCGATTCGCATGCTCTCGATAACTTGGTCAAACATGCTCTCGAAGAGCATCCTTCCCCTGTGAGTTGATGTCATGTTTGAGGACCGTTTTCTCCTGACCGTTTTCTGAAGGTTGGCTGGACGGAGGTCAACACCGAAACCGTCGAAGATGATGGCACTACCACATTCTCCCCTCAGGTGCGGCAAGCATGTCAGCTGGGGCTCAGGCTATACGACGTTCAGGGCTTCTATACCCCCCCATCCATCCGCCGTCTCATTGTATGTTCGACTTGTCAGACAGGCCTCCACCCCCGTCATGTCTTGATACACCTGAAAAGGGCACCCCATATACCTAACGAGTTTCGGTTCGGAAATGAGCGCGCCGCGACGATGGCGTTCCTCCACGCTGGTTGTTACAATTTTGAAAACATGGATTTCCGACTACGTGGTCCCGTAAATCCTTTGCCCTTCCTCCCAGTCACTGAAGGATTCCATTGTTCCTTCTGTTATTCGTCGGGACAGCGATGCCCCCAAGTAACCGTGAGCATTAGTGTTCTGAGGTCCAGTCACGACTGGACTTTTGACCTCCGGAGGGTGCGACTGGCAACTGCCGGTCCGGTTGCCGTCCAAAATTTGGTGTGACTGGCAACTGCGACTGCGGTTGCGGTCCGGCGACCGGTCACGGCTGCGACCAGTTGCACAACCAGTCATGGCCACTTTTTCCAGTCACAACTGGTCTTTTGTTAATATTTTAATCATTATTATATTATATATGCTGTATATACACCTCATATGATGTGGTACATGCATATAGAGTCCAATATATACCAGATATGTCACCATAAACACCCAGTTGAGACCCAAAATACCCTGGTTG
>KV428346.1:0-17713 GCA_001632355.1 Sistotremastrum suecicum HHB10207 ss-3 | reverse complement strand
CCAGCTCCCGGACAGCATAAGTGTTTCGCACTATCAGAAGAAACCCCCCATCCCTCTTCGTTCCTTCTTCTCACATCAGCTGCAAGGCTGGTGTGGGCTCGCTGCTCCTAAGTACTCTTAGGAGCAGACCCCTTTCACCGTTTGCTTACGAGTCGAAACGACCGGTCTGCTTAGGCAGGATGCGTGTCGACGGTGATCGGGTGAGCTGAGCTGAAGCAGACAGAGCGACATTCTATGGACTGGGGTTCCAGCTATAGAATGCATCGTGTCTGTCATGGAACGAAGCCCTTCTCGCAGCAGCCGCAAGGCTGTTTGTGGGCTCACTGCTTCCGGACCCGGGAGCACACCCCTTTCACCGTTTGCTTACGAGTTGAAACGACCGGTCTGCTTAGGCAGGATGCGTGTCGACGTTGATAGGGGATGGGCTGAGCTGAAGTGGCAAAGGGCAGAGGAAAGCAGATGGATTGAGGATAGAGTGAATCAGTTGTACGTACGCTGCTCTTCCCTCTCACAGAGAACGACATTGACCCTTGGGTTAGATGCCATGGCCGCGAGACTCGACACCCGATACCCGATACCCTCAAGACAAAGGGGTCAGCGTATACACTACGCTGAGCTTCGATGAACTCAGAGGCAGCGTGCATTTGTTTCCGTGGTCAGGTAAGCCCGCAATTCAAGACTGTCTCCGCGATTTCCTAACCCTTCATCACTTCAGCGATTTGTGCCACCGAATGAAACTTTGATGTGCTCGGCGGTGCGATGACATTTGGCGAACTCGTTGTATGCTGGGTAAGTGAGAAGCTCGTACGACATTCAAGTTTACATATTCACTTCTCTCTCAGAACCCCCGTAATGCGTACTCAAGCTTGTGGCATCTTCCGGGAGGCTTGTCAGCAAGACAAGACAAGGCAAGCACGGACAGAGATCTACGGTGTTTTCAGATGTGTGAGTCTATCATTCTATGCCAACCCTGTCGTTCTCACATGTATCGCAGAGATATAGCCAACTCAAACCGGGCATTGAGAAAGCGCGCCACCCCAGCCTCATCTATGCATGCTGCACGTCGAGTCTTTGAGTTCACCTCGTGCTGCATTGCGATGCCTTCCCTCGCCTCCCCCGGGTTGGATTCTAGTCGCTCGAGCACTATGTTAGATAATTCAGTGCTCTGACGTTTGGGTATCTCGGGATGAAGACTTTTTAGACCACATCCAGATTAATACCACTTCCGCACCGTTCGTCGAATTCGCTGAAAATTCAGTCATACGTACGTCCCACATTGTTCTCATTTTCTTCTCCTCCTCATGTCGACCGCAGGTTCAGAGTAGCGACTTCGACGACGAGAATACTCCCTTCTGAGCACGTCTCGCTCCAATCGCACGTCTTCTCTAGCTGCATTGAAGGTAAGTGTTTCATCTTCGTTTAACATCACGCCTCTTAGCTTTCATCCGATCCTGCACTTTTCTAAGCTTCGCGTCTTAGGTGTTTCAAAATCCATTGTCTCTCTTCCCGATGTCGTCCGAGCTCGCCGAAGGCAGACCGCAAAGCCGAAGAAGGATCTCCTCAGACTGCACTGCAGATGAAAAATAGAGGACTGAGTCGGGTATCATCGTCACCCAGTTTGTTCTTCCTCTTCAGGATCAATTGGTAAGTTTTGCTTTCATTGATACGTCCTGTCAAACATAATTTATGACAATGTTAGATTTTGCATGTACCGCTACGCATGATGTCGGATGACTATTGCCCAACTCATCCGTAGTCGCTCCTCTCGGACGTAGTGTAAGGAGCAATGAAGAAACGAATACCGTGTTGTAAGGTCCGTAGCTTTTCCCTAGGCTCTTATTCGTCTTGTCATGATACTGATGGCATTGATCAGCACGGATGTCTCGACAACCATCGGGCCAGCTCCTCGGAAGTATCCCCTCGCCACAGTATCCTCTCTGATACGCCAAGCTCGATTTCCACGCATATGAAGACTGCGATTGAGCGAAGAAATTAACGGCAACCATTTTCATGAAGTCGAGATCGAGGAAAGCCAGAGCAGCAGCAAGATCCACTAACCTTAGGAGCTACTACATGTTACGCTCGTCATCTCAAGGACGTTACTATGTCTGCAGTACATGTGCCTCTCTAGCTTCAAGTACGATTTCCGTTTTCCTTCAAGGACTCGGCTCATTATGCACTACAATAGCCCCGAGGAGCGAGCGAATATGGCTTGCTAACGACCGATCAACAAACATATCCGACAAGTGGAAGCCGTTTGATTCTGGCCATTGCGAGCGAAGGGTTAAGGGAGGAGCAATGAACGCTGAATTGAAGTGTTCTTCGTTACTAGTAAAAGCCTTTGGCAGCGTTTGAAGTTTAGGTGACGGGGATAGAGCAGAGATCGACCTGAATGAAACCACAAATCAAAGACCGTCGACGGCGAGTAGTCATATCAGAGAGTGTAACGGGTGCGATGCAGAAGAATTCCTCCGGTGAAATCATCGAGGTGGTCCAAGGCAAAATGCCCGAGTAGCCCGTGCCGGCTCGGCACGATGAGAAACAGCAACAAACATACACGGTCATGTGATCATGTTTGCCCGAAATTGCCGAAAGGCTTCAAAAAGGAAACTCCGACCGAGCGCTAAACTTCTTATGCGCTGCTTATGAGCAGCTGATTCGTCTCGGCGGCAGCGCATTCAAGATTCTTCAAGCTATCAAATATTTCACATTGACACTCACCATTTTTCTTCGCAGACCTCAGACTTGATTGACATTATTTGATTCTTTTACGGCTGAATGTCTTGAATCCGGGGCTGTCGAAGACTCGAAGATCAAAGGTGGGTATCGTTTAATTCGTCCTGGGTTCGGTCTTGCTTAGACTAACCTTCGCAGTCATTAGTTGAACACGGATTGATGTCATATCCATCTCTGTGTATGACTGTCTGACACGTCGAGAGCCCTTCTTTGGTGCCACGACTGCCACAAGCAAGGCCGAGAATCCCGACTGGACACTTTAGTCAGTTCAAAATAGCTATCAATATTCACTCTCTGACCTCCTCTAAAGCCCTCTTCTAAAATGAATCGAAGCTTTGATATGCTCACCATTGGGTGATTAGGAAACGAAAATGCGTAAACCTGTCGGACGAGCCCAGGCACATAGCCTCATTCTCGTTGCCGTCGGTCACGTATGCGGCTATCATCCCTTTACTTTATTGCCATGTCGCTGTCAAGTGCAATTTCGACGAAGGGGAGACGAGTTAAAAACTCCTACGTTCCCATGCACTTTGTTGTCCCGTAAGAGTTTCACATCACGCGTTGGCAGTCTGGCTCACTAAGCTTTAGGATATGTACAACAATTATCCACGTTGATGATATAAAATTTTCGCGAAGAATGTGCCTGAAATGCAGCACTATGGCTCGTCGAAGGACGGCATAACCATACACTTCGTTCGTACTCTCTGTCGAGACTGAAATCTCCACCAATACACCTTGATCATCTACGCACTCTCCCTTCAGAACGAGTATGTAAGCAACGCTTTCTTTCTCGGAGAGCGGACATGGTAGCACAAATATGTGTATTATCGATCCCAGCAATATCATGGGTTGCTTTGCTGCGCGCTCTTCCTTAAAACGTAGAGGAACGATATGTGGCAAGAAACGAAACCAAATACTCGAGTAGCAGAAGGAAAACAAGGTGCCGATAAATTCGATGAGACGAGCATCAGTATCGATGCAGCCTGCGCGAGGATTGCATAGCAATGACAGATACAGGAACGGAAAGGGCGACCATGCGAAGAAGCGATAAGACGGGTGACGGAATCACTAGCAGGAGCACCCAAACGAGGCTTGATGACGCAGAAGCTGGAGTGACGACTAAGAATTGACGGCTTCATTGTCCGAATGAGAGATCATACAGTTCAAATCATCACAATCGTAACCTGTCTTGGTGCACCATAGTCCACGGGCATATTGAGCTTCATGACCTTTAGTGAGCATGACGTTGTTGATAGAACCGTGGCTGGAGGCGCCCTCATCATGAGCTATTGGCATAGGCCGACTGAGTGAGAATAAAGACCGAAGACGAGTAGACACACCTTGACCTCGTAATATCTCGAAGCAGTCTGAACGATCTCTCATGTGCAGTACCCCAGGTTTAGCAGATGAAGGCGCTCCTTCGGTCGAGTTATTCAGAGCAAATCCTGGACTATCAATATCAGTGACACAGTCGACTTCATCCTGCTGGGACCAAGCGCAAAGAAGCATAGAACGTCCAAGAAAACAACGGCTAACGACCGCCATGCGGCGTTTGAGCAGGACCTAGAGGTGATACCCCGGTCCTCGCGCGAGGCGATGAAAGAGGAATTTTGGGGTGATGGATTCGACAATGGATTCGGTGAGAAAATCCAATAGGATAGAACGAGCAGTTCGGTGGTAGACATGCGTCTGAAGAGCGCCCAGGTTTGCATTCGATGGGATCATTTTCTTTGGTAATTTGTAGTGAAAACCGGCGTCAACTGGGCTCCGAGATAGGATAGTAGGCTCTCGCGCCAAAGGAGATGACAAAGCTACATGAGAACACAATCAGTATACTGTATGCCACGAGGTTCACATGATGACACTGACAGAGCACTGACACGATATGGTTGCGAATGCCTCTCCTTTGCGTTTTGCTGGACGAAAAAGACATTGGGTGCAACGTTCAGCCACGAGGCTTCTCTCGATGTCTCTCAAATCCGAGATATGGGCAAGATACTGCTATTAGTCGTCCTGCAAGGCCAGAGGTCAGAAAAAACTATTCTAGGGCAATCGAATCGACTGACAGACATGGGTTCTCCTCATCTATCACGATTAGAGTGTTGCGTCTTCCCTGTCAAATGGAGACGATAGGGTGGATGATTGAAAAGTAACAGTTCTTGATGTACCATTGGCTAATGCAATCTTGCGGCAGGAGGTAGCGAAGACCCGAGTATAGCGGAATGAAAGTCTTGGTCGTAGTTGCTGGGGGACCGTGATGGAATATAGAGCTCAGACTCGAAATTCTAAGACTTCGAGAACGACTGGTAGAACACGAGTAGGAGGGATAGGCTTCACTAACTTAATTGTGGTTCAACCTTCAAGCGTTTTGACCGAAGAGAAACATGTCCATACCTCCCGTATCTCGAAAGCCGGCCTGCACGCCACTGTACCTGCAGTTTGAAGTGGACCGCCCATACTCTAACTCTCCGTCAACACCACGAGGAATTTCAGCATCAAGAGCCAAGGCCGCTGAGCAACCATGAAGCTCTGAGACTTGTTTCGAAAGAGCGTTGGAAATTGGCATGCCCGAGCCCGCCGCCTGTCTGTATCGATCAGGCCTCGCAATAATAATGATAATAATAAACGCACTATCTGTCAGGCTCTCTGAAGCGTATACAAGATGTCCGGTGACCTTGACATCCTCCTTACAAGACCCGACATGATTGTGGCACATGAGCAGATTTCGCAGGTTCGAGCGCCACGCTGGGTCCAACTGAAGTTGAAGGCCATCACCTCCAAAGGACGATGACGTCGACATGGCCAATCATTCGACCCACATCCTTAGCTTAACCTGAAGATAATCTAAACTATTCACTTTTGTATTATATCATGTCGATTAGTCTTGTATTATACATTTCAATTACCAGAGATATTAAAGATAGTTCATACGACAAGAACTTAAATGCTATACGGAATCGGAAATTGTGTTGGTACAATTGGGAAACGTGCAGAGTGCTTGAGGTACGTGCGACAGAAAAACCGTGCCAGCTCCATACGCAAAGCCTGAACCACCGGGATCGTATTGGCCTCAACAGGCGAAACCAACGGACTTCGTACGATTTGCGGTGCATCGGGCCAACTCTCCATCACAGCACGAGCAGCGTTGACAGCAGGTACACTGAAATTCCATATAAACGAGCCAATCCCTCGATCTTCGGCAGGTGGCGATTTGAAGTATGTGCCGTGCTCCGTTTCGTACGTATCCCAGATATTGAATACCATATTGCGCCGAATTTCTGCTTCCTTTTCAGAGTGCCCAGCTCGCTGCGATATGTTCCGCTGGAGAGTTAGTAATTCCTGACGAAATGCGATCTCGTCCAACTCCCACATGATTAGGCGCTGGGTGACAATCAAAGCCTCTTCGTCCCCTCGATTATACGGGCGATCGAACCACCGAAATGGCAGTGTACTGGTATCGGGACTAATCTTGAATGCACCTCCAGGCAGAAATTCGTCGAAAATCGTGAGATTCTTGCGTTTACGACCGAACGAACCACGTTCGGGTGTATGCGATAAAAACTGTCGCCAATCCTCGCGATCAAGGACTGCATCGGTTTGGAGACCCTGTTGGCGTAGATGATGAAACCACTGATCACGAACGCTAAGCCAGTTGATTATTTGTCTCTCTCTTTTCATTGGGTCCTCTTCGTTGAAAAAAGTGCCGATAGGGAGTAGATATCGCCGGGCTTCTCGAACAGTGGGCATGTCCTTACATTCTAGGAGTACGGTGGCCCACTCAGGAAGTACGATGGGTCTTTGAAATCGCTTCGGGAGCTGATCTGCGACTGGAGATGGGATGGGACGCACTCGTAGGACGTGCGTGGGATCGGGTCCATCTGCGCTTGGTCAGGCGTGGTCATATTTGTGTATATCTGGGGGACGTACATGGATGATGGCGTTGCGCAGGTCCCTGAGATGCTCCATTGCGTTCAGCCCGATGAGATAAATGCCTTTGGTTCTCAACTGAGCCAAGTTCAGATCTGGAGCTAGTCGGCAGCGTCTGGACGTGCAGGGCTTGCGCATTCGGCATGAACTCGTTGTCCTCTCGATGTCTGCGTGCAACAGAAGAGGGATCGGTGCGGAGGAATGACCCTAAGGGCTCCCATGGGTTGTTGTCACCGACATTTCCCAGAGACGATGGGCAAAGTGCAGGCAGAGCGGGGTAAATGTGGTGGGCGATGGATGGGATATTAGCGTGCATTGGATCGTGAGGGGATAGCCGCCAGACTGGGACTCCGCTCGCAAAGAGCGTTCGCGCGATGTCTTCCTGCTCGGTGAATGCGCCAAGAAAAGACTCAGCGGGATGAAGTCGAGGCTCGACGTCTCGACCGAATTGCACCTTCAAATATTCGTGCATTCCTGCTATCTCCAACCACACCCGCTGAAATTGGCCCCAAATTCTGCAGAGGTCACGCCACGGCATTTTTTGCTTTGCAAAGTGAAGTCGAGTGCGCGGGTGGTTTATCAGATAGAAGGCGTGTCGCAGAGTCGGCGGAGAAACAAGAGGCCGGATCGAGGCGATGTATCCGTCGAGGTCGTCGAGAAGGGACGTCATGCAGGTTGTGAGCGAGTCGCGAGTTGATGGGGAGAGCCGTCGAAGTGAGGGGTTGGAATGAGTGAGTATGGGTTCCAGGTCTTCTGGAGTAAGTCCCCGCCACATGATCTTGTAGCCAGCGTAATCGAGGTGTGATTGTGTGGGTATGAACGGAAGATGTGGGTATTCAGGGAAGTAAAATTGCGGTCTGGCGGTATAATCGGCGTCACCGTATCTGCCGTCAGATCGCATTTGAATTTCTTGATTGAGGCGAGGGCTGGGGGGAGCAAATGAGGCATTCGGTGAGACGATGTAGATGTCGGAGGTCTCGCGCGCGACAGAGAGTACGGGAAGAGCTGGTTGAGGGTTTCGTCAAAGAGTTCCTGCCGTGATTATAATCAGAAACTCACGAGCGGACGGTGAGGCAGAAGGCGGCTCGGCCATTTGTCGTGCGTGATAGGGAGTAGGACGATATATATTGCGTTGCAGAACGAAAACGCGACCCTATTAAGGATGGCGTAGTCGTCTGCGTTCCCAACGGCAGGAAGACTGAAGCAAGGGCTAGGCTAAGCGCTGAGAGCTGCCCTGGGAGCGGAAGCAAAGTCGGCCGAATTGACCGGGCGGAGCTTGAAATCGCCGCGGTCACGTCTGTGCAGTTGTGACGATCATTTCGCACTCCGCTAACTCTAGTTCTCCCAACTCTCAATCTGCATCCATCGACTCTCGTCTTCGCTGCTCCCCGTCGTGTGTGTTTCAAGATGCGATCGTGTCTAGGTACGTGTATTTCTTTAAGCAGCTGTATGGTACTAATGACTTTAACACAGACTGTTATCCTGTTATCACTGTCGGCAGGTCGCAATCGACGCGTTTGCGCGAGTTTTCTTGGTGAGTTCTGTATTTGTCTTCTAACGATTGGGACAACTGACGATATGCCCGGTGCTCTTAGATTCAATCATAATCGTCTTACCTGGTTCCAGCCCTGCATGTGCGCCTCGGGCTTCCTTAAAGGGACCCCGAGTTACGCATTTGCGGGTGACTGATGCGCCGCCGTTCAACACGATCCTTGTGATCCTGGAGACCGACGTGTGCATAACAACTGCGTACCCCCCTCTGCGACCTCTGTGCTGTGCCCAATGCGTTGACCATGCGATTCCGTGGGAAGTAGTGGGTGTTCTTAGGAACTCATTTGGGTGGGATCGACGGTCCCACTTCCCTCGTCTGAGCATTACGATGTTCTGAGGGTGCGTTCGTGAAGCCGGGGCTGGCTTTATGCTAAACTCCCTGGGATGTGTCATCGTTACGACGGTGGCTCATTGACGCGTTGAATCGGTCTCGCTTGGGCACACTCGTGGAAGCTTGGGGCGGTCGCAGGGGCCCATCCGGGCATGTGTTTGACGTACAGAAATTCAGATGTGAGTGCTGCTGTGGAGAGTTCTGCATCACCTGACTTGATCCGACACAGCTCTTCTGATCGTTCGACGTGTCTACTCGATCTCTCTGATCAACGGCTGGCGAAGAAATGTGTGGAAGAGTTCTGTCTCGCGAAAAGAGACTGGATGGGTTAAGTAAGTCCTCGCTTTGAGTCTATCAGCTTCGCGATTCTCATGTCACATCTAGTAAATAATGCAGCATCGTATGTTCATCTTTATGAACGCGTCATGCTCTGTTCGTGACATATAGCAGGATGTTTGGAGATGGCAAAGGACGGTGTCCGGGAGATGCTTGCTGCAAGGTAAGAATGTCGCCACCCTTACTCAGGCTCGCCTCCATGATCTCAACCCTCGTATCAGCCACATTAGCCCTCTCCTTTTGAACCACGCATTGTTTTCCCTCTTCAAGCAGACTGCATCGAAGCCAGACTCCGACGTTCGAATCGTCAATGTGAGGTCTGAGCTATATTGGGTCACGCCAGAGACTAATGGAGCGTCAGGTTTCGTCCACAGCACATAATGCCCCAGCTTCATAACACGCAGTAATCAATTCGAAGGAAACACACAATAACATTCAGGGATTTCATGATGGAGGGAATGAACCGCTGCGGTGAGCCCTTAATCTCAAGTCTCTATACACGAACGTCCGTCTGAGACTCGCTAGGCCATGTCAAAGTAGTGAAATTCCTCTATGTCAACGAGCTACAACGCGGCCTCGATGCCGAACTACGGTGGTCTGACGTCTATAGACCATCTTAGCCCTCAAGTTCTTACGTCAAAGATTCTCATCCCCACATCCCACTATACCCGAGCCTTGCGGCAAGATCGCACCGGTCAAATGTACATCTGGAGCTTCGACGTATAGCTCAGCTACCCATGCCGTCTTCATTTGAGAAGGGGTATTGCGCGCCAATCATCAGAGGCCATGAGAATCCCTCTGTCTGTCCGTCAAATTCAATGCCCAGAAATCTATCTCTGACCTTTGGCCTTGCAGGACGACCGTGACCAGTAGCCTTGCCCATCTCTCAGATACCAGATATACCTAGAGATGTATCCTGGCATACCGTTGAAGGGAGGGTCTTCTTCGCCCAGCGAAAGGCGAAGGAGAGGCGATGATAACCATGTCGCGTCAGTACCTGTCATCATCTGAACCTCATGGCGGACCCAATATTGACTGTGTTCTCGTTTGCTAGTGGTCCCGTTCTCTACTCTTTGGGCACGTCCTCATGACTGTCCCGCCGCCCCGTTCTCGCCAGCCTTGTGTAGAGATTACCTACATCGATGCACATATCAGTAGTGTCATTCTCGTCGAGGGTCAAATTTCGCGCTTGACGGTGACGGTGCGTCTTCTGATAAGTTCATGAATCCCCCGCGCTTTAGCTGATATTATATCAAGATGCTTTGGATTTTGATGGACACGTACCAGTCTACAGGCACGCGATTGGACGCCAGGAAACCAACCCAGTGCTTTTTCGTCTATTGCTAGTCTATCTAGTAGTCTTATATCCTAAACCACCTCCCACGTCTTTGATTCAATGAACCAACTGAGTCGCATCACTTTCTTATACGGCTTCTACATCTTCTTTGAGTGCCGTCAAACCCCCCGCCATTACCAATATTTTGTTTATTCCCTTTGATTTCTCTTCGATACATCATGAGCTTGGAAGATGACGAGCGAGGCAGAGCATCACTTTGAGTTTCAGTGCGCAGGTGGAATGACGCGTTCGATGGGAATTTGGTCTTCGGGCTGATTTTCTGGCGGAATCAAATTAGAGTTTCGGAGGTCCCTGGCGATCCCCGACGATCGAAGGCCTCGGATCTAATCACGGCTAGCCCAGCTTGCTCGTCGTCCGACGCGACGACGGCGGTCCAGATCACTCAAAATGAGCACAAAACTTCAGGTATGGATTGACTTTTGTAAGAGGTCTCTCCGCTTATAGAATGTCATTCTTTCAGGCAACAAAGAGCAGATGCCACTTCCCTCTTGCCCAAATCCGACTAAATTTATGTCCAAATCTGTCGGTGTTGGAATCCGGATTCGGAGTTCGATTTTTGAATAGAGCGGGCATTCAAATTCGCACTCGAACCACATAAATCCCCCCGCTCGGATTTCGCCTGCGTCACTCTCCCTCTCCCCCCTCCCCTCCCTCCTCCCGCGCTCTCCTCTACGCCAACCGCGGCGATGTCAACAGTGCGCCCGATTCGCTTCATCTGACTTGCGCTTAGTTCGTGCTGATGTTATCTAGGAGATCGCGCCACAATCCCCCATGGCCACTTCGAACAGAAATCCAGCAATCTCTACACCATCCCTTACTCCTACCACCCCCTCAGAGGATCTTAGTGCCTCTCTATCCACTCGCATCACAGAGCTTGCGCGATGCCGCCGGGCGCTCGGCCCAGAGCACAGGGTCAAAAGGCTTGAACTCGATGTCGCACTCGACAGAGTTTTTACACAAATCTGCCTGAAGAAGCTTCCACTATCGGAGAAGCTCGATCTCTTCATCATCGGAATAAACTCATTGCTACTGCCCTTCCCCGCGAGCACTGCATTGAATGCCCAAACTTTCTGGTGGCTCTACCCCCATATATGCTCCTTCATGTCCATCGTTCGCGATAAGAGGGAATCTCATCGGTTTATGTCGGAGGTTCTACATAGCATGTTGTTGTGGAGTTGGACAGATCACAACAACATCTTCGATGAATTTCTTCACCGTATCTCCTCCAACTATGTTGGGTACCTCGATCGCGCACTTTATCGGGAGCTGCCTGGATTAAAACGCAGAGAGATTGGGTGGGAGACTCTGGGCTGTGGGTGCCAGAGGTGTAACTTGCAGGCGGAAGCGATTCTTCGTGGCCTTGTGAGTACCTTTCCCTCCCTTTCATGGTTTGAGAATTAACGCGTCATCGATCTCATGTAGGATACGAAAGAAGAGCATGAGGATAATGTACGTTATACGATTGTACATGTGGCTGCAAGTGTTAACACAGTTATTCTCTAGCACCAACCCGTGGCGGACATCTTCGCCGGTTGCAGTGCGTTCTTCGCAATTCTCGATCAGTTATCGCCTCGACGGTGTCTCGACATCTGCGTCCGACTTCAAGTTTGCCCGTCCCTCGCTCGGGGATCCCAGCTTCTTCGTCACCACCAAGATCGCAGATCTCCGAAATTAGATGCGCTAATTGCACAACACCTACTGGTCTCTTCATCATCTCCACCCTCCTCCTCCTCTCCCCCTCTCCTCCTCTCTCCTATCCAAAAGTCGGAGGCGGCGTATCGAGCTGCTCAGCTGAGATACCAGCCGACATACCATGATCCTCGCAAGCGCGAGCAAGCACCCGACTCAGATGCGCAGGACAGTCGACCAGCGAAGAGACAGAGATTGAGTGTCGGTAGGTCCGGTCATTCTTCGGTTAAGACTGTCTCTCACAAAGACAAAGGTGACGAAGATAGCAACGACGAAGATGCGGTGATCATAGTCATCGATGGTCGGCACCAAAATCCCCTGAGCATGTATGCGCACCGTCGTGCTCCTTGGCGACCTCACCCTCAATATCTCTACCAAGCTGCCGCAACAGGTATCCCGACTTTGCCAATGCGCCCGGCTCCCTCTGGATCAGGGATCACACAACGTGTCACCTCCTCTCACGTAGTCTCCGGGTCGAGTAAGAAGGGAACGGGTGTCGGGAGTAAGGCGATTCCTTTGGGTATAGGAGCAGTAAAGGATGCGGCGGCTGGTGGGTCAGGTGTTGGACCGGAAGTAGTTGTGGCTCGGGAAGGTGCATCCCAACTCCCCTCTGCCTCGGGAAGTCGAGCAGTCGGTCCTGCCTTCCATCGAACTCGTTCCCAATCTCGTACGTAAGCCGCCGGCACCGCCTCCATCAACGATTCGTCCCTAATCTCCCGACACAGGACGTCGCGACGACTAAAGCTCCTACCATCAAAGCACCCGCTGCTGCTATAGGAGGCAGACCTGCTACCGCCGGTCATGGAAGACCTACTTGACCCCAAACCAATTTCAGTTTATTAGCTCTACGGATTCCTTCATCAGTCGTTCTTTCATTATTGACTCCCGCATCTAGATTTGTATCATTCATTGTAGTGCACACCGATCATTGTTCCAGTCCACTTTCAATATTTCTGTAACAGCCGTAGATTATTCTGTACATGACTGTACATTTGCATCAATTATATAATATCTTATACAGTGCTCGAAAATAATGTCTGGATGATGGGTCACCTGAAGAAAAGAAACTATAAGACCGATGCAAGAGCTCCTACGACAACGCCAGCGCAATCACGCTTTGTGTATCACTGTTAGAAAAGCTGGTTGTTCCACCGGGGCCATAGTCGAATTAGAGGGTTTGTTATGATCATGGCCATCACGAGTGCATTAGTCCGTATCACAAGTGTCACCATCATCCAGAGCTGCCCGAAGGAATTGACGCGCTTTTAAAAGTGAAGTCAGACCAAGTTGTAAATCACATTCAAGGGGAATCAGCTCACACCTAACAATGAATATTGCCTAATGGCAACCCGGTTGTCTATCACCTTTTCCATCAAAGAGGTAGCAGCGCGTCTGAAAGATCTCAGATTGACACAAAGCTTTGTAGGCTTGCCTACGCGCATGCTGCCTTCGTTTTGCACATTTGATGCCGAACGAGTGCCTAGTGAGGCTGTCGTGCACATATGAGAATTCATGAGGCTTGAAGACAAAGACGACCAAAACAATGGTGATGGCGACGACAACAGAAGGCCTCGGTGAGACGGAACTGAATGAAAAGCTCTTCGTCGAGCATAATTTCCGGGGATCTGCTGTTTCGAGGTGCTGGGTCTGGATGACGGCGACGAATCATCCCAATGACAGGATTGATTTTTGGTGCTGATTTCGAGAGTGTTGTGGAGCGAGTTATCTACGAACACATTACGCAATGAGCATTAAGAGCTTCAAGATGTAGACAAGCGACACAATCTCTCACCTTTCAATCAACCCGTTGGTCTTCTCATCAGTCCGGCACGCGCGGAAGTCTTTTGCAGATACCACGGGGAGATCAGAAGTGACCCATAGGGGTGTTGAGTCACAGAGAACGAGTTTTCGACAGGAGGATTTATTGAGAGACTTATTGAGAGACAAGGTGGTATCCCCCACCGTCTTGCATCAGCTGCGAAGAGTAGGAGGCGAGACGAGTCGCTGAAAGTTGATTGCCAAGATTCCTTGACAGATAACGTCAGTATCGCGAACGGTTTTGCTAGAGCAACAAAATGAGTTACAGGAGACATTGTAACAAATGCGTCAAACTCCGCTTGAAGGGAGGACGATCCACCCAGATGGATAAGCTGTGTGATAATGTCGCTTTCGAGAACGACGAGAGGCGTAGCCTTGCTCGCAAGAGAACACCAGGGTTGAAAAACAGGTGCGACGGAGAAAGGTCCAGAAAGCGAAGCCATACGCTATCCCGGCTAAAAGAGAGCGAGATCGACTTAGTATCGATAATAAGTCTAGATGGTTGCTCACATTACCTCAAGGGGATGTCTCAAGGCGAAGGCAATGCTGGACCATGACGTCTGCGTAGGAGATATGCGTGTTTCGAAAAGGCTGCCTTGAGACTGGAAATGCCAATGCCGCATCAGTAGTCATACTGAAGCTGTCCGGTCTCGTACGTACCAAGCACAACCCACAGCGGAAACAGGATACAGAACGGGTTGCCGTTGGAATCACAATGAGGCGAATCCGTTTGCATGATATAAGGGTCTTTGATGCTCTGGACACAGCGTAACAAAGACTGCGCTTGTGGTGAGCGAGAGTACGGTGCGATCGTTTTGTCGAACGTGTAAGGCACATTCCAGGTGCGAAGGCACAAACTCGAAGAGAGTCTCCGGTAGACCAGAAGCTTTGCGATGACATACGCTCCATATCAGGCACGGTATAAACGCTGTTCTGATCCTGGTGTACGGGGAAGAGGTATAGCAGCGTCGACCATGGTATCTCTTCAGTAAACGATCTTCGGCTCGCATTGGTTGGTATATTCGGTGACTCAGAGTAAGAAAGGTGGAATCCATGTTGGCCAGCAATGTCTTGATATGAGCTAGAGCATGCTAGTAGAACCGATGGTCTTTGACCTGGGAGATGATTGAAGGTCGTCAGTTTTCCAATACAAATTTTCGGGTACCAATAATCGCACCTTCAACTTCAAGTTGAGTGATCAAGAAGCACATCCCGCTGATAATTATAGCAGTTCGGCTCTTTTTCGTGGTGTTGATAGCTGTGCAACTGTAAAACCGTCAATCTGTGAAGCTGAGCATTGGTCCTGCTGAGTTACGCACACCATGATGTCCGCAAGTCAACCGTGCATCCATGGCAATCGAAGAAACTGTGCCACAACCGGCGCACGATCTACGTAGAATGGGTTATTAGAAGAATATTAGCAGTATTGCTGGCGTGGATTCAATAAGGCACGATGAGGCCAGTGGATCATGATGGTTTAGCGCAGCTCCGAGTCTTAGCGCTGACTGCCACCGCACGACAGGCCTCGACAGGCTCGACGTCAGACGGGCTCTTGTGGCTCTCACAGGCAGGCTGGCTACAATATCTCCAGCTCTCAAGGCTATTTCATTGCCTATTCATGGCTATACATAGAACTTGCAGTGGCTTATAGAGACGTCATCTCCCCTCACCTTTGAAGACTCTGGATGGACGAGACATCGATGCATCAACTCGCTCAGAAGTTCTGTTACACCTACCGATAATACTGGAAGACCCTTTAACGGATTTTGCCTGCCTGGTTGGACGAGGACGCGGACGACGACGTTCAACTTTGGCAACTCTTCGCTCGAAACCACGCCATCAGTCATAGTCAGGGAAGCATAAAGGAGGCACAGAAACCTAAGGTGGCCGACAGCAGATATGGTTTGATGGTTATGATCTTCGCTCACTCGTATGTGGATTGCCCGTCGTCTTGAAAAGATATTGCTCACCGGGCGTCAGGCTAGCACAAGCTCTCGCATTCGTCTTATGGACTTCGATTAGGTGACTCTATCATCCTTGAGGTACCATCCAGCCTGCGGTATCTTGGGACCCGGGATATTCGTTGCAACATACTCAAAAGAAGATGCAAACCAAGTCGCATCGTGTATCGAAGGATGGGAAGGGAATTCTGCAGGCTATGACTTATATGGTACGTACGCCACATCATTCAATTCTCCTAAGAAAGACTCACTCTTGAAATAGATGCAGCGAATGCGAAGGCCATGCTCTCATGCGGATTTAGGACATACTCGTCTATCCTCTTCCGCAGTAGACTGCCAGTAGTATTCTGCTCACACCCGTCAACTGTGCTCCTAGCTGTTTCCCAGCGATGATCGCAGCTTCAGGATCATCCTCTAGCATTACGCTCATCATGCCAAAGCCACATCAACATCTCATATGATCAATATGGCCTTTCGGCTCGCCCTGCTCCCCAGCGCCCACATGCTAAGAGCATTCCATGCGGTGGCCTTTTCATCTATGATCTATCGACTAGAATCATCGTGATATGTCGGATTATTGGGAGAAGGCCCTCACTGGATCTGTCATTGGAACAGACGTGCTCGACGACCGTCTACAAGAGCGTCATGTCCAAGGTGAGTTTAGGGATGATCATCGATCACGGTCGCAATCAGAAAATTTACAGCTCTCACAGGATCCTTTTGTTCAATATTCTACATCGCAGCTGAGGTCCTACATCTCCTGTCGCTCACCTACTACCCGTCGGTGGCCATGAAACCTATCGGAAAGAGAATTACCGCCTAAAGTGAGCGAGCTTGATCGATTTGACCAATACTATCCTCATCATTTTGCATAAGAGGTGCGATATCACTCGGCGCTACGGAAGCTATCCCTCTACAGATTTCTTCGTCTAAAATATGCCTATTACACGAATCGAGTTGTTTTGCGCCACGCTAGTCAAGCTTGCCGACCTCCTTACATGTCAGCATCTCTGCCCTTGGAGTCGAGAACAGATAGCGTAGTGCTGTGCTGCTCACACTCTCGATATGCAACTCTCATCGACCCGATTAACTCGACGCGGCTTCTTCGTTCGGTTGAACATTCAAGTACCTGTAAGCGTTATCTTTCTGTTGTCTTCGTTTCCCTGATCTCACTTCAAAAGTAGCCCTTATACTATTTCTAGGCCTTTGCTTGACGAGTAAAAATATTAAAAAAGGACGATCAGTGAGGATTTACGAACCGCTGCAGGTTATTCAAATATTCTTTGCACAAACCGACAGAAATCATAGTTTTACTGTTGGGTTTCTCTGCTTTATCGCTGTGTTTGCCATCGCAGGTACTAACGCGATGACTATCAGGTTAGTCTGTGCGTTTTCCCCTTTATCATGATGTCCGCCGGCGCTAACCTATTGAGCCAGTCACCAAGAGCGCATCGTACGGTCTTTTGATATTTTGCACTACAGACCCGAGACAAGCCCTCAAAACGCGGAAACGGTCATCTCGACTTCAGTACGGTGGCCTATTTGCCTGTCTTGGCTTGCTTCATCTTGTCACATTTGTAGGTCTTGCCAGATTGTCGATGAGAGTAAAGAGATAATTCTGATGGGCGATTATTTTGGTTTTGGTGCACGGATAAATTCTTCAAGGGCAATATATACAGCGCACATTTAGGTCTATGATCATGTCTAGTGAAGCTTAAATAGAATATGAAACTCCAAACCTCAAGTCCCCATTGAGGTCGCGGGTAGGGCCTTGAAATCGCCGAAAAAATCGATGTCAATGGGAGATATCGAGCAGAAAATCTGAGCCACCTAATTATATTATTTAGACATATTCTGGAGGAATACGCACCGGTACATCGTTTGAACAAGTCAAGCGGAAGACGAGCTCAGTCTCTACGCTAGTGTTGCAAAAACGGATATTAAATATCGCAAAATATCGCATATCATATCATATCATATCGCAAAGTGATATGATATGTGATATCA
>KV428345.1:0-17810 GCA_001632355.1 Sistotremastrum suecicum HHB10207 ss-3 | reverse complement strand
AAAAGCGATGTATTTGGCTATGTTTACGTGAAGCTAAAAGGAGCGATCGGAGCTATCGGCTTTAAGAAGACTTAGAAATAAACTGAGGCGTTACAACACCCCCCCAGCCGAAAGATGCGATCGTAGTTTATCGACCCTTCCAATCACCTCCCGATGCTTCGTTCTTGGATGCGCTAGCAGCGTCGTGGTACTTGGTATAGTAAGCGACGCAGCCCTGGTGATTACTTGGCTAACGGTATAGACTTTGCGAATCGAGACCTCTTCCCTCAGTACGAACACGGATATTGATAGTGGCAACTTTGTCTTCGCCAACGACGATAACGGGTTCGTAGACCTTGTATCGGAGGATTCCTGGTTGGACAAGGTTGATGGTGGTAGACATGATTGAGGAAAAGGTTCGCCGAGGGGCGTCTACTAGTTGAGAGGGCCGTCGGCATCCTCGACCCATGCAAGCTCAGCGTCCAAGGTGTTCGCCCAATTGGCGCGGTCGGCTGCGCCTTGTCGCAGCGCTCTCTGCCATTCCCGTTCTGGCCAAGGGGGCGCGTTGCGCTCCAGAATAGCAGCAGCGCGTCGGATGAACCACTGTTCCGCGGCCATAGTCCACGAACCAGTCCAGAACGGTGAATCCTCGAATACTCGTAGGGGAGGGAAGAAGTACATTAGTGAGGTCTGACCGGTAGGCGTAGTGACGCGTATAGCTCCTACTAACTGCAAGAGTTCGGCGGGAGAGAACTGGTCATCAAGGTAGGGCAGCGAGGAATGGGCTACTCGACGCTGATGGACCACCAAGTCCTCCGAGGGAGTCAGAGCTCTCAGGCGGTCAAAGGTCCGAGCTTCCACTTCGGAATTCCCCCCCCAGTCTACGAGTCTAGAGACCAGACTACCTCGAGACAGGAAGGCTCTAGCATGGGGGTAGGTAGCTATAGCTCTAAGGGCTAGGAGGTACTGCCCATACAAGGACGCTGGAAACGGTCCAGCGAACGAAGGAGAAAGCACGGGGAAGGGCTCGGGGTCGAAGCGGAAGTAATCGGGTAGGCTAGGAGCAGCCGTCATTTGGGGGACAACTATGTGGTCTCGATGCACATAAAGCCGGAAAGGGACGCGAGACTCCACTAGCCAGGCTACTGCGTCGTTGAGGGAAGTAAAGGAAGGGGCGACCTCCAAGAATCTTCTTCTCATGACCATAGATATAGACAGCAGTCGTTGAGGTTCGGTCAAGGCCGTAGGGACGACTGGGGAAGGTAGTACGTCCCAAAAGAGAGAGAGGAAGGCTCGTCGTCTATATACTTGCGGCGAAGCGTCCGCGGCAGGAACGGGGTCCACAGCCATGGCGTTCGTATTAAGGGGAACAGTAGGAGGAACAAAAGTACGGACAGCAGAATGTGAAGGTGATAACGGAGGAGATCTATTTACATTCTCCATGCGGTGGAGCAGAGAAGGCTCGCCGTCTTCGGACATGGCGAGTCGTTCGGCCAGAGTGGGGGCTCGAGGAATGGCCAGTCGAGAGGCTAGCGAAGGAACGGCGGTATTGATAGAGGAGCGAAGCGGCCTAGAGGGCAGCAAGGGCGGCATGACAACCCTAGGAGGCGGGCTTCGCTCCGGGGCGACGGAAGCGGAGGACGGAGGGGGAGGCCCAGGATTCCAAAGAGGTTGTGTTTGCGATCGTGCAAACATGCCTGCCCAGCCACCGTCGCCCTGAGGAGTCGTAGGAGGAAGAGAAGCAGGCGTAGAGGCCGACTCGCTATCGCGAGGAACATTCCACCCGTGAGAAGCTACTGCGCTACCCCAGCCAGAGTTATGGCTAGCCGGTTGTTCCGTCCTCACGTCTTCGTCGCGGCGCCGTTGGCAGTTCGCCTCTTGGCGATCTCGCTGGCGACGCGGGGGCGGCGAAGGCGAACGCCCCCTACGAGAACGACGGTAAGCGGTCGAATAAGTCGGCGGTTCTCGCGCAGAGCTGGAAGATGACGAAGTGTTCCCTGAAGCACGAGTCAGGTAACTTCGTCTAGGGGCTTCAGTGCGCCGTCGCACAGAAGCTCCTGGTCGGTAGTAAGAAGAGGACGCTATCGTCTCACTTCTGGGAGCGGCCGGAGGCCGAGTAGAGGGGGAGTAGGACGGAGGAGGGGCTCGCGATCTCGAGCTCGGAACGTAGTTGGGCCGATGGGAAGGAGGCACGGCTCGCAGTTCGTTAGCGGAACTATTATCCGTATCCTCCCTCCTGGGGCTGGTAACTCGTAAGGGCGTAGGAATGTAGTCGACGTCCATGGGGGGCGGAGTAGTACGAGGAGATACTGGTAAGTCGGAGGGAGGAGGACTAGGGGTACGAGCAGCGTCCGACAACGGAGGGGTTTCAGGCCGGGGCCCCGCTCGTTGTAGCCCACTTTGAGCCGCAGGGAGTCGATACGGGCCGAAGTCGTCGTCCACGTCTTCTTCGTCACCGGAGAACGGAAGATCTGAGATGTAGCAGACGTTGTACTGCCGGTCGATGCGAGAGTAGTACACTTCGTCCTGACTCATCCTTTTCCCATCCGCTTTCGTCAACTGGGATCGAATCTCTTTTCCGCGATCGAAGCTAACTTTATAATACTTCATCGGCGGCAATTGATGAGGAGGAGGCGGAGGCGGTTTAGGGGGAGGAGTGGGATCCCTCAGAGGGATCGGACGAAATCGATCGAAGACCGCGTTGTCCAGAAGGTTCTCCGGGACGGGGAAGATATACGGGACCTTATGGGTTTCGAATATCTTGATTAGGTCGACGGCGGCCCACTGGGTCTGGCTTGTGCCTCCGAAATCGATTATGCACCCTAGCTTGTGGCGGTAGCTACTGGCATCGGTTCTTCTGAAAAAATTAGACCTACTAATTGTACTTTTGAGCGCTCAGGAGCACTAAAAAGTACTCAAAAGTACAATTAATAGGTCTAATTTTTTCTGAAGTTGGCACATCATAGAAGGCGGTGGACGGCAAGATAGACGATGGAAGGGAAGAGTCGGGGTGAGTATCGAGGAACCAATGGACGAAGGCGATGTACAGTTTGACCTTGGCCGCAGTGAGACGTAACCAGGCCGAAGCGTAGTCGTTAGAGTTGAACGGAGCGGGGCGAACCGAGAATAACGGCGGCAGTGAAGAAGCTGGCAAGGTGACCGACTCCGACTTCGCTACTTCAACTACTTGGTCGACCGCGAACGTGGCAGCAGCTATCGCACGTCCTATAATTTTCCAAGCGTCCTCGGAAGGCACGAGACCCTCTCGAGTGGCCGTCAACCACTTCATAGGGAATACCGGCGCGAAGATACCGTTGAACTCGCAACGAGATAGGGAGGAATAGATCGAGTCGGCCGGCGCAGCGACCCAAGGAAGATAGGGAGCTAATGGAGAGTAGGTTGCGCATAAATTAGCAATGTTGATGCGTCCCAGCTGCCCAGAGCTAGGATCGATGAAGGGTAGAGGCGGAGCCTCGTTAGGATCGAGGCGAAGGAGATCCGCGGGAGTATAAGGATAGTTCAGAGTGGCGTAACGCACGCTCCTCACTGTAAAGAAACGAAGGGCACTGGCCATCCAATCGTCTCAGAGCGCTGTCGCTTCAGAGAGAGATGGGGGCAGAGAGAAAACGTCTAGCGGCGGAGCTTCAAATTCTGATTGGGGTCATCCAGATAGGCGCGCAGACGGGCTGGGGCGTTACGTAAGTCCATTCGTGTAAGCCAGGAGTCGTGCTCGGGCCCGTGATCCTCCCAGCGAGTTAAGAACTCAAATTGTTTCTTCGACCGATTCCATCGATGAGCGATAATTTTGTCCACCGAGTACTCTTCAGAAGGGGGGGTAGTTCTCGTCTCTGGGAGGATGCTTCGCTCTCCATATTCGTCCGGAGAACGGCGATAGCGAGAGAGATGGGATACGTTGATAACGTTATGCATAGGGTAGTTGTCAGTTAGCTCAATACGATACGAATTAGGCCCGACCCTCTCTTGAACGGGGTACGGGCCGAGCCTAAGCTGCGTGAGCTTCCTGGCAGGGCCTTTAGATTCCTTGAGTTGTAAGGAGTGAGGGTTGATCATTACTAAGTCTCCAGGTAAGAACACTAGCTCCTTACGGCCTTTATTATAGGCTCGAGCTTGTTTCTCTTGCGCTTTCGCGATGGCGTCTCTAGCCGCTTGTCGCAACATGCGGAACTGGTCAATAAATCGACGAGCGCCTTCATGTTCATCTACTAGTCGGGTAACTCCTTGAGGGCGAGAGGTTAGATAGTCCCAGGGCCCTCGCGGTAGATAACCGTAGAGTAAATAGAACGGCGACTGTTTGGTGGAGCCGCTAGGCAACGAGTTATAGGCGTACTCCAGCATAGGTAGCCAGTGGGGCCAAGAAGCCTTATCGCTTGAGACGTAGGCTCTTAGCATGGTTTCCAGCTGCTGATTCACGATCTCCGTTTGGCCATCGTGTTGCGGATGTCTCGCGGTGGAGAGAGCGAGTTTAACATCCAACCTGCGGCAAACCGATCTCCAAAAATGATTTACCCAGCGGGGGTCCCTGTCGGCGATGATAGAAGAGGGCAATCCGAAACGCAGGGCTACATGGTTCACAAAAAGTTCCGCGAACCCTTCTTGATCCAGGCCTGAAGTAGTCTTGATGAACTGGGCGTGTTTGGTAAAGCGATCTACTACAACCAATACAGCATTGAAGTTGTCGCTTAAAGGCAGATCCACGATCAGATCTAGAGACACGCTTTCGTACGGATCGGACGGAATGTCATGGGGGTGTAGCAGGCCGAATTTAGAAAAGTTGGATTTCTTGGTTTTCTGACAAACGTCGCAAGTAGAACAGTAAATTTCGATATCCTTCTTCATCTTCGGCCAGAAGAACTTCTGACTCATATGAGCCCACAGTTTCTCGGAACCCGCATGTCCACCAGTGATGGGACTCTCGTGGTATTGCCGGAGCAAAGAGGCACGCAAGGAGTTAGGAACACATAACCTAGGCTTTAGATCGGCATCGCGGAAGTATAGGAGTCCGGAAGTATCCTTGTAGTATCGTCGACCAGGGTACCACTCGTCGGCGCTAGACTTAGGATCAAGCCATCGAGACTTGAAAGCAATGTCTTTGGAGTACCCTTGCAAGTAAGCTTCTATCGTCTCTTGAGAAGCGGAGATGATGAACGTTCCGGGCTTGAGGGAACTTTGCTCGCGGAGCTGAGCATCATATCGATCGGCATCCGGTTCGATTGATATGGATTCTCCAGGAATCGCTTCAGGGAGGTTCGCAAGGGGAGAGCGGGGAGAATCGGCGCTAGTCGCACGATCTCCCCGTTCTGCAGGATCGGCGCTAATCGCACGCTCCTGGCTTGCAAGTCCTTCCGATTCCGAAAGGGGGTTAATGGTCGACTTCCCAAGTCTCCTTCTGCCGGCTCGAGTTTTCGGATTGGATTTTGTAGATGGTTTGGTCGAGCTGAAGGAGTCGTAGCCCAAGGCTCTAGCCGAAGGCTTCCCAGGTTGGCCCGCCTGTGCTCTAGTAGTGACCATGGCTTCGTTTACGTTTAGATAGTCTCCAAACTTCTCAGCGGGAACGGAAGACGAAGAGGGATTAGAGAGGGAGTTATCCTCCAAAGGCTGAATGGGAATAGTGGGATCGGAGGACGGCGAACAGTGATCGGGTGGCTTCCGAGGTAAGCGAGACAGAGGGTCTACGTTAGTATGCTCTCTTCCTGGTCGATGAATAATATCGAGGCCCGGAAAGGCGTTGAGGATAGCGCCCCATCCTCCCAAGCGACGGTTGGTATGATCATGAGTTCGAGCCCAGGAGAGAGCAGCGTGGTCCGTGACCAAGATAATGGGCTCCCCTTCGATAATAGCTTGAAATTTTACCAAGGCTTCCTTAGCAGCTAGCGCTTCGTGTTCAGTAACACTGTACCTAGATTCCGCAGGTTTGCAAGTACGAGACCAATAAGCAATAACTCGCTCCACTATGATCTCAGTTTCGTCCATGGTTTCCGCCCAGGAGGTCTCAGCCGGCAGGTCCGATATTCTCGACTTGAGCTTAATAGCGAATCGAGGAGGGGGCAGCTGTTTCTCCCAAGCTTTCGTTACTCGTTCGTAAGCAGGGGTGCCTTTCAGATCTCCGGCTCGTATTGTCTGGACTTGTTGTAGACAGCCGGCTATGGCTAGCTCAGATGCATCCGTGTATAGGCGATAAGGAGAGCCCGGGATGGGATGTCCCAAAACCGGGGCGTTCTGTAGCGCTTTCTTTATGTCTTGGAACGCCCCCTCCTCCTCCACATCCCATTTCCAGGCGCAACCTTGACGCAGCAGCTTGAATAAAGGAGCGACGGTAAAGGAGTAGTAAGGAATGAAGGCGGAAAAATACACCGCCATTCCTAGAAAGGTGCGGAGGGAGGGTATATTCGTGGGAGCAGCCAACTTGTCTATGGCCTCGATTTTAGCATCATGTGTGCTCAATCCTAGACGAGAGACCTTATGTCCTAATAGAAGGATAGAGGAGTAGAAGAAGTGGCATTTATTCGGCGATAACGTAATACCCGACTCTTCGACGGCTTGTAGGACTTGATCTAAGTGACTCAAATGATCCGCGTAGCTCTTAGAATAGACTACGATATCATCAATGTAAACCAGAGCGAAGAGCCATAAGAAAGGCGACAATATTTCTTGCATAATCCTCTGAAAGATAGCGGGACCGTTTCGCAGTCCAAAGGGCATTCGTTTAAACTGGTAGAGACCTAAATGGGAGCGGAAGGCAGTCTTCACTTTGTCATCCTCGGCCATAGAAATCTGGTTGAACCCTGACAGGGCGTCCAGCGTCGATAACACGGTGGATCCAGACAGCGCGTCCAGAATTTCAGTCTGCCGAGGAATGGGATGCTCGTCGGCTATGGTAAGAGCGTTCAGCTTCCGATAATCTACGCAGAAGCGGGGCTTGTCATTACGGTATATAATGACTACTGGAGCTCCCCAAGGACTGCGAGATGGCTCAATCACTTCCAGCTCTAGCCACTTCTTGATTTGTGTTTCGATGATTTCCTTTTTCGCCGGAGAAGAGCCGTACATTGGTAGAGAGACTGGCTGCGCTGATGGATGAAGAGGTATAGTGGCTTCATGAGAGTGATGCCCCAAACGGCCGTCGAAACCGAACGCAGCAGTCCTTCGACGTAGCATATCCAGAGCAGCCGATCTTACGTCTGAGGGGACGTCCGCTGAGATATCCAGTACAGATTCTAGTCTATCGGAGGGGTATTCGGCAGGATCGACTGTCTCGGCCGTCTTAGGGCCTGTCAATTCTTCAACTGACTCCTCAGCGGACGCTATCGTCACTACTGAAGGAGGGGAGGAATTAGGGGTAGCGTCCGACGCTTTCGTCAGGCTCGCTGATTCCGTGGAGAGGCTCAGGTATCTCTTCACGAACTGCGCGTGCTTGAGGAGGTGTCCGTCTTGAGAATCGGCCGATAGGATATCCTCAGGGGAATCGGCGTTCGCCAGTAACTCCCCTTTTCTCAAGATTCTGGGTAAATGCGTGGGGTTGCTAACAGGAATGACAGGGTGGTTAGACTCGAAAAGCGCCGATGGCACAAGAAGGTACGATCCTCCTTCTAAATGGATTAGACTCCTCTCAACTAACCAGGACTTATCCGATCCTAAGTCGCCCACGACCGTGACTTTCTTGGTAGAGAAGGCTGGTATAGTGACAGTATCTTTGACGCGCAGGATTTGGCCGGCGGCAGATTGCTGTTGTGCTTTATCCTTTCGTCGTCTTCTAGATCGGGCACGAGAAGCTCGGCGATCCGCGAGCGATAGCGCAGCATTCGCAGATCGAGTCACTAGTCTGGCTTCCGGAGCTCGAGAAGAGGGAGAGGCGAAAAAGGTGTGCGGCGAAGAGCCCACTTTTATCGTGGTTGGGGAGTCCAACTTCCTCTGTACGGTGAGGGAGTAATTTTCGTGGAAATCTTCACCCAGTAGCACAGGTACGGTCATCCCTGTGACTACGTAGGCTTCAACGTCTAAAGAAACTCTCTGGTTCTTCGAGTTATTAATATAAATCTTAGTGTTGACATATCCTAGTACTCGAGTTTCTGAAGAAGTAAGCTGCAAAAGTTTCAGCTTAAAGCCTTTCCTGAGAGGCGGCGGCGAGACTAAAGAGCGGTAGTAGTTTTCCGACATCAGGCTTAGGTCCGCTCCTGAGTCTAGGCGAAGATTAATGGTGGGGGCCGAAGGGTCTGATAGCTGTCCTGGCACGGATAGCACTGATACCCCCACTGACGAGTGTCCCGGCGGAGCCCGACGGAAGGGAGACAAGTGTTTTATACTACACGGTGGGAGAGCAGGAGTAGTTACAGCATTATTTACATAAACGTCGCAATCGACGTTCTTTGCTTCCCCCCCGGCGCAATCGCTCAGGGGTAGTGGAAACCCGAAAGAAAAGAAGAGGATGACAGGAAAGCCTCCTGACATTTCTCGTATAGGGCTGAGTCAGCCAGTTGATCGTCCGTCAACGCAACCTTCACTTCTCGCTGCAGGAATTCGGTCCATTTTGGGCATTCTTTGTTCCAATGTTTAGGGCTGCCGCACGCCTTACAAGGACCGGGAGGCGGCTTCTTGGAAACGTAGTGCTGTTGGGGAAACGGACAATCTACAGGAGGCTTCGCTTGATTCTTGGTGCTTAGTATAGCGTAAGCGTGCCAGGAATCTTGCGAAGGGAACGGGGAGTCCGGGTCCTCTTCTTCTTCCTCGAACCCGATCACGTCTTCCGGCGAAAGCTCTCCTATACCGATATGGGCAGCGGCGGTTTTATTCTTGTAGAAGAAGGGCCGAGTCGTCTTAGGCTTCGAGGCTTCAGTTCCTCTCAAAGCCGCGTTACGACGGGCTAACTCTTGATCCGCTCGAAGGTAATTCAAGTAGTCGGCCTCTAGCAATCCGTCCTTTTCTCGAGCCACATTAATGAGTTGGGCGATCGAGGTGGTGCCCGGAGCTAGGTGGCCACGCCAAGAAGGAGGACAATTATGCAATATAGTAGCTATTTGCACGCTCAAGGGCTGGTTTTCAAGATCCCTTACGATGCGTCCACGCGTATATCTTAACTGAATAAATTGACTCGGGGTCAAGGACGCGTGTTTGCCCCGTTTGTAAAGCATAGCTTGGTACTCGGACTCCACATGCGTAGCCCAAGGTTGGCCAAGCCAATACGCGCGGACGTACCCTAGCAACGTCATCGCTGTCTGCTGTACGTTCACTTTCTCTGTATACGGAATCGACAACCACCATTCCTCGAGAGGGGAACCCTCTTTCCACTTAAAAGGAAGGTGTTTCCCTAAATCGCAGTTGAGTATCGGCCCTAACTGACATAAGCTCACTACTTTAGCAAAGTAGCTATAGCAAGTATCATATTCGCCGTCCCATGTAGGCGTGCGATCAAAGTGAAACTTAGAGTCCACGAACATACTTCTCCAGTCAGCGGACTGATGGTAGTAGTTGGGCCAGGCGACTTGATTTCCTCCTCCTCCTCCTCCTCCAGGCGGACCTCCGCCAGGCGGACCACCACCCTGAGGAGGGCCTGAGGGGTTAGGCACCGCTCCAGGCTGCATGGGATACATCCCAGGGGGTAAAGGAGGCCCATGTCCTCCTCCGCCGCCGCTAGGACCTCCTCCTCCTCCGCCTCCTCCACCACCGCCGCCTCCTCCACCACCGCCGCCTCCTCCACTACCGCCGCCTCCTCCGCCGCCAGGGGGGCCTCCGGAAGGGTGAGGACCTCCTCCTCCGCTCGTAGGTGGTACATTCGGAGGAACTCCGGCAGGAGGCAGGTTGGGCGGCACGAAGTTTGACATGGGGACGGTCATAGCAGACGCGGACACCGGTACCACTACATTAGGATTATTAAACTGATAACTAGTCCAGTACTGAGGGGGAGGAGGAATGACGCTAGGTGTAGATTGCGGAGGATTTAGCATAGCGGAAGCGGATAGGAGAGAGAGATCTAGGGTGTTATCCATCATAGATGGAGGAGCAGTCGCGTGCGAGGCGGGGGTAGGTCGCACCGTAGTGGACGATGACGAAGTCAGATTCGCAAGGGAGGATTCAGCGTTCAGCCGAGTATTCCTTTCCGTAATGATTTCATTCAGTAATACGGCTCGGGCGTACCAACCGAACGGTCGAAGTTTCTTATCCGTATTGAAATCATCGCGTACTTGGTAGTCCGCAACGGAGACATTGGTTGTCCCAGGAGGAAGGTAATCGCGTTTCATTTTTGCTCGGAAGACATTATCTTTGTCACGCGTATCAAGCAGCGCCTCGAACGCTGGCACTGGTTCAGAAGGACGAGGAGATCCCGCGCGCCAACTATCTTCAACTATCTTATACGACGCGGGGTGCTGATTTTTGAATGATTCAGATGCCATCAGGTATCGCTTCAGAGTGGATGAGGGAGATAGTTGAAGTTGTAATACGTTCTCGTACGCTCCTGGGTCAGTAATCCGAGGCGAGGAGAGCATGAAGCGAGCTCCTTCTTCTTGCTTAAGGATAGCGAAGATGCGTGAGAGACGTAATTTTAGGGTTTGGAGGCGATATTTAAGACTCTGTAGAGGGACCGAGAGGTATTCCGGAGTAGGAGCACCCAGCAGACGACTCATTAATAAACCGTGAGGGTCGATTATAAATTCCGGGCGCTGAAGCACCTCGGAAACGTAACCAATCAGGCTCTGCAGCGACTCTACTAGAAGCCTGATCGTTTCAACCATGTGAGGCGCTACTCGCCATCTCACGGGAACTTCGCTTGGTGCAGAAATGTCGCTGTCGACCAGATCTGTGTACACAAGCTGATAGGGTAGAAGCGCATTAAGATGCTGTTCTAGGGTAATACCTCCGAACTCGCCGCGAGGAATAGTGCTAAAGCTATCTTTGGCTTCTGCGATAGCTTGCAGTTCTTCGTGCGAAACGTTCAAGGCATCGGTAGAGGGTGCGGGAGCAGCAGCGACGGAAGGAACGGGGGCAGCAGCAGGGGAAGCGGTCGGCGAAGTAGTAGTCGCCTCTTCTACCGGAGGAGAGGTATGGGAACCGTTAGCCTGAGCATTCGACTCCGAATTTGGCTCGGATTGGGAAGTGGGAGGTAGACGGGGCATCGAAGGGAGAGCTAAGCGAGTCGGCGAGGAAGAGGGAACGTCGAATTCGTCGTCGTCGAGGGAGAGATTAGCGAGAGCGTCAGCTAAGTTATTGCCGGCTGTTTCTCGTTGGTGTTGGTGACGATGAAACGAAAGACCTCTTCTGGTCTTCGCGGGAGTCGCGTCAGAGGGGAGTCGGTAATTAGTTCGGGACTGAATTGGATAGGGATGTCCGATAGGACTTCTGGTAAGAGTGAAGAACGATGACAACTCGGCAGACCTATTCAACGTGCCCGGGTTACGCCACCAGTTGTAACGACTGGTTGAGGGATCGACGTGAGGGAGGCCTACGGAGTTAGAACTGGTGTCGTAGACAATGAATACTTAACTAAAGTAAATATAGGCTTGAAGATCAGCTTGAATACTATCACACACGAGACCGTAGTCTAGAGATGAATGGTAAAAGCGATGTATTTGGCTATGTTTACGTGAAGCTAAAAGGAGCGATCGGAGCTATCGGCTTTAAGAAGACTTAGAAATAAACTGAGGCGTTACACCAGAGGCGAGGTCTCTGTGAATTCGCTGGTGCGGGTGATGTAGACAGTTTCTTTGATACGGCAACGATTGAGAAGGTGATGCATGATGAATGCTCTGGAGTTGCTATTAGTATTGACGACTCCTCGCAGATCGTCAATCTCGTCAGCTCGACGTGTGACCAAATTCGAATTCTTCGTGGCTTTGGCATTAGTTGCTTTTGCTCAGGAGAGCCGAGGTGCGTCTAGGCTTGAATACTTCGTCTCTCACTCGTTGATCGTAACAACAGAATTGAGCATCGAGCAGGTGGCTGCTCATGCCCAGCAAAATACCCTCCCCGAACCAGTGCTCGACTTGTCTGCATTATCTGCTACAACATCTGCTCGTCGGACACCTGATATACCCATTCGATCGCCTGCGCCTGCTTATTCATCCGACGACCCATGGAACAGCACCAACCGCGTCATAGCCGGGGCGAGTGCTGCGAACGGTCCTGCTTCGTCAGTGGCAGGCAGTAAATTGCTTAGGGTTTTAAGGTCCAGTCCATGTGACTGCAAAAAACTGCAGTTGCAGTCAGGTTGCGACTGGACCTGCAGTTGCGGTCTTTTTGATTTATGAAAATTAGGCAACTGGCAACTGCAGTTGTAACCAGTCGCAACTGTGGTCGCAACTGAGGACCCTTAAGGGTCCCCAAACAGGGTGGTCACAGGGTATTTTGGGTCTCAAGTGGGTCTTTATACCCTTGTTTTCATCATATATTGCATTCTATAGTGTTATTAAGTATTACTAGACACTATATGACCACTGATAAGACCCAAAAACAATATATAAATGAATAAAATAGTGGTTTATACCAGTTATGACCTCAGTTGCTGCCCATGACTGGTCAGACAACTGGTCTTTTTGTGACTGGTTGCTAGACCCTGCAACCGGTTGCAGCTGCCAGTCATGCAAAAACAGGGTCCGCAACCGGGCCGGCAGTTGCCGGTTATGAGAAAAAAGGGCCAAGGTCCAGTCATGACTGGACCTTAAAACCCTAAAATTGCTCAGTGGGTAGGGGAAGCGTTCAGAGGCCATGCGTTCTCGCCAGGATTTCTCGTATCAATGTCCACATCTAGTTAGTGTGTTTTTTCATTCTCGTCTTTCGTATCCCACTGATGTGACTCTTCCTCCAAGCAGACTCTGCAATCCCTCTACGAGTCTCCTAGCTCGTATGGTTCTGGGATCCTCTTGTCGAACGGCATCCTCTCCGGATGATCCCACGTTACGCAAAGGAATGGGTCGTCAGTAGCCTCTTTTGCCTTCGGGCGCCAATTCTGAGCTCGAAGGGACAGCTGTTGAAATCTCTGTCCAACAGAGGAGGTGCGTAGCATTTGTAGCCGGTGCTGTTTTGATCTGACTGAACGTGTTCATCTAAGGTATCGGATTCCTGGTCGTATCCTTGGGCGCAGTCATCGTGCATCAAGGTTGCTCATTTCCACACTCTCGCCGATGCCTTCCAGCTCTCCATCGTATCATTGCTGTCTATCGGAGACTATTATGTGAGTCTCGAATTCCAACAACTAATGCACATTTTGTTGCTGAATCTGACAAGCTCTTTTCTCAGACACTTCAGGCACTCAGAGGATTTGGGGCATCAATTGCGGCACTTTCTGTGATCAAGACCCATAAGCCTTCGCGGAAACCTCAACACCCGTCATCAAGATCTGTCAAATCTACATCGGCTTGAAGTCAGCGGCGTAGCCAGATCTGTCCAATTAGGTTCACCGGCAGGATTCCACACACGTCTCGAGGGAACTGTCATCATTACTGCCTCATTTTCCTGTTGAACTTCTTCCTTTAAGGCGGGTTCTGTTGCACGTACGACTGTTCCGCTGTGAAGATCGCCAACCGGAGTCTGTAGTCTAACGGCATCTCTATTTCTCGCCGGAGACGTGCTTCAAATGCATTCTAGCCGTTTTGATCGTCCTTCTTATCGTTCTTCTCTCAGCGCCGACATCCGACAACTTCGACGGGACTGCCGTCTCGGGATGTAGTAATATCAGAGAGCCGGAACCTGTCAACCCCGGGATCGAATCGATGGTATTCGGAGCACCGTGCTATAGATATTCAACAAAGAATTGCAGGATACTGTCCGCTCCGTGTTTTTAAGGCTTTCAGAACAATGACAATGGCTGCCAGCTCGACCTTCGATACTATACAACCTCGTCACTTAGTCGAGGTGTTCGTGATTTCAAGTTCGGGATTGCTGGCGTAGCTATTGAGGTGGATATCATTTGTTTCATATCTCATGTTGTACGCTTACGAATCCAATAGCCAAAACGGTTGATAAGGCACGCTGATACGCTGGTGCTCCTGAGCGACTATGCAGTGTAGCTTCATAGGTCGAATTAATGGCCAGATACTCGATGCATCGTGTCACGTTCTACTAATACCACTTCACTTTCTGAATCATATTCTCCTTCTTCGTGCTATAACGTGAGACATAGTCGATCAAAAGTGATAATGGAATTGCTTCCGCTCTTCGCCAAATCTTCGGTGCGAGATTCCGCTTATCTATCTGAGATCCCAAATCTCAGGAACCCCATTATGGGTCCGATAAGCGCACGCGAGAGTGGCGAGGTGGGCTTTTTCTTCGTGGTGCCTAAGTAGTCACCATATATGTCTTCTCGGGCGGCAAGTCCTGACTGAGAGACACACTAACTTAGTTGGCGATTGAAGCGAGCGTAATAAGATACGTGTGGACAGTTCTCCTGCGATGAGATGCTCGGAAATACGTATGAGCAGTTTTGTTGTCACTGAGGGGATAGGATTAAACCACTGAGCTATTTTAGAATATACCAAGGACACTCTTGAAAAGCTTGGGTATTCGATAAACACCTATCTCATTACATAAGCAGTGCGCGTTCTCAACTCAGTTCACTCCCTCATCGAATACTAGTATCTTCGCCGGATTCACCAATGGCGGCAGTCGCGCCCCCAAACCCTATTCTCGGGCTGGTCATAAGACTATCAGAGCTGAAGAGACAGACAGACGATCGAACGATCTTTATGGGCGTTATCGAATACCAACGTCGTCAAGCCGTGCTGAAAAGTCGCGGGCAAGAGCTTCAGATACCGGAAGCAATCTTCGCGGATTGGGACAAAAGTCTCAGCAGTAGTCTTAAGCTGGGTGAGTGATTAATATTGCTCCCTATACAAGCAAGATAACTAACGAGGTTCAAAAGGAGAAACACAATATGAATTTTATAGGGACATGCTCCCGCTCCTTTGCGAGCCTATTCGACTTCACGATCGGATTCATAACCAGCGGGATATTATGGAGTCCTGTGACGAGAACGGAGATATCGAGTTTGTGGCAAAAAGAAAAGGCCCGGCTCTGATACAGAAAGCCGTCAGCGAGGCGAATGGTGACTGGGAGGGCGATCCGTGGCCCATCGTTGTCAGAACGTACGCATATAACACTCTAAATAGAGTGTAAAAATGTCTTATCTTCCTGTTAGGGCAGAGCTGCAGTGTCAGTACGGACTCTCGTGTCCGGCACTGTGGGCACACCGCGACACAACCAATCTTGTGTCCATCCCCGGGCCCCAGTTGCCCCAGCACACATGCAGATATACAGAACGCCTCAATCGCGAGGGGCCCATCTCGATCTCCCACAAAACAGGAGATGATGAGGATATCCACCTCATATTACCAGAATTCAAGCGGATGTCGCCGACGGCCATCTTGCTGCACGTCAATTCAGACGAGTCTCATCTTGACAAAGCGGCTGCTCTACATGACGCTTTGGAGAACTTGCAGACAACTCGTCTACAAGTAAGGGGCAATGCAGGCATAGATGAACGATCACTTTCAATCAAAATCCTGGATGGATCTCGTTTCCCAACTCTCTCACAGCTATTCGTCGTCAATTTCCCTGGCTCCACTATCTTATCAGTCCCATCATCCACATCCTCCCAAGCATCCTCCGTCCCCTTGAAGCTTACAAAGCTATATTTGCACTCCCAGGATCATGCACATGTGGTATTTTCACAAGTGTTTATGATACTGGAGTTGTTACCGTTACTCTACTCCATGCACTACGCATTTGACACCAAGATCAACGAGATCGAAGGAGAAGAGACGACTCGGCACTTCCCGCAGTGGCAATCATCCAACCGTGTCCGACCCTGTTTGAAGATACTCTATCTTGGGGGGTTGTCGAGGGGCGCTATCGACATACTATTTCGCCTTTTCCGCTTTCCATCGCTCAAGGACTGCCAGTTGCTTGTCGTAATGCCCCTCTGCGCAGAGTCAGCAAAACCCGGCGAGACTGCGAGAAAATGGCGCGAGCCGTTCTTCTTTCCAGCATCTCTAAGATCTTGGGCCAGTCACGCATCATCGCTTCATATCTCAACTAGAAGGGAGATGATGATTGTTGATTTCCAGCTGGAGGGAGAGTTCACCTTCACAATTTACGCCCGATATCCGTTCGGTCATGGTCATGTCGACTCCCAGGGATGGCACCGCTGGACCGATCACACTACACGTGATATTCTCAAGTCCTTCAAATTCGTCCAGTACATTCGATTCGAAGGCTCGCTACCAACACAGACGCAATGGCGCTCGATGCTCAAGAAAGGCTTTCCAGACCTTCAGCGATTAGTCGTCTTTGGACCGTTGGTCTCAGAGCTGAGTCTTGCTTTCGAACACCTTTCATCGGATCCCATTGTGTCAATATGGAATCAGATCTCAGTCCTCAAACTCTGGGATATTGATCCTGTAGAGCCTGCGCATGGTGCGCCGCTCGAGCACGGAACTCACGTCGTGTTTGCTAGTGCCATTCGGTATAATTTCTCCAGATCATCCCAGGGCACACCCCTTCTAGTGTTTTCAGTCCGCAGTCGCTTCCTCGATGCCTATATTACTGGTCCCGAAGAGGCCGCAGATGCTCTGAACGATCTTGACCGTCAATTTATACAGGATCGGAATCAGTTTCCAGGGAGGGAGTGGGATCACGGGGTTGAGATGCCGGCCCGGGGTCTGTGGCTAGTAATCTGTTCTGAACCCAAGCTCGTTCCGCGCTGGTTTTATGGGGCCTACTCATTATCTCGACCATCACCAGCTTAGATCTTGTTCAGATCATCAGATGTTTACGTCTCATGCTGTACACCGATGCGTTTCTCTCAGCGCGGGCGCTCAATATACTCAGTATCATTTCAGCACGCAATGTTGCTTATATCGACGATCACAAGTTCGAAATTGTAAATTTATCATTACTTTGAATCCATATTGAAGCAGTGATTGCTCAGACTCGTAGCATACTGTATCACATCAAACTGACTGTTCTCCCTCGATCGACATGCATCGCAAGGTGTAATTGATAACACTACCAAGGAGGCTGGAGGTTGTCTTCAATCGATCCATGATTATTGCACGGTAACAAGGACCTGGACAAAAATTTAGAGAAATGGAGGAAATGGCGCGCGAACGGCTGCACTGCCCACGCACCGATAGCTTAGCGAGATCCACAAGTTAGTGAATAAAAATCACGCCGAATCGCCGCTGTTCATGGTGGCCGCAAGAGTCGCGTGTATTCCGTACCGACAGACCCAGTCAGAACTGTGCTCTCATGGCGCTAGTCATTATCTGGCAGCACAGGACGCATATGAGACTCTTCCAAGACAAAAGACTTGCAGAGCCTGATAATGTCGTAGAGCTCTACTAGTAATATCAGTTAATTAGACGTGGCCTGGCAACGGGGGAATGAACTTATCGTTTGGTCAGGTGAGGATGGAAAGGATCGGTCAGAGAAGGGCATATGAGACAGAGATAGATCGCTCAGCTTTTGTCAATGAGATGAGGACCGTCGCGTTTCGCGAAGATCTTGCGGAGAGGGTACGAGACATATAGCACGGCTCATTCTCTCGCTGCACAAGGGACCGGTAAGGCCCGTCCACGACAATAACCTTGTCGCCGAATTATTCATGGCGGCCTACCTGTGAGCGGGAGAGAGCGGCAGAACATGTGGGTCAATGCTGAGAATCGACCAGAGTATGGAAGTGGGGAGCAAGATGGAGAACGGGGTTTCAAAAGGGGATTTTTCTTTTGTCAGAGCATCCAGCGGAGTCTCAGTCGCAGATTGAATTTCCTCTTGAATTGTAGCAGTAGCGCAAGAGACGAGAAGTCCTATAAAAGCCACAATGGGGA